>JAJOOR010004263.1:0-55243 GCA_036250505.1 Solanum acaule
AATCATCATCCTATACGTTCGTCCAATAATTACATTTGGAGTCATGTCTTTCTCTTCATATGCAATAAGAGCTTAAAAGGACAAAACCTAAACTTAAACTTGATGGAGCTTGCAGTACATTAACATGTCTTGTCAATAACAAACAGTCTCCTTAAACGCAAGACGTTGAACCAAGAAGAAACAATTTGAAAATTGCAATGCAATAATAGAACCAACGTTACACTAATTTATGTTACAATTAAATATCCATCTATACTTCTTCTTCTCTTCCAGACTCATATCAACAAGAACCACACTCATACAAAGCATTTCCAAAAAATTTCCAGCAACAACAATATCATAAAATACTTCAAAACATCCCAACATCATGTAACTATCCAAATACGATTTTTCCAGCTGTCTATTCATGTTCTTACTTATATAGCATAGCTATAACTTGGACTCACTCAATAAAATGAAGGGTGAGAATTATTACCTCCAAACAGCAGCAATGCCCACATAAAAAATGAGACTCCTTCACCATGAAGAATCTTTCAAATCACAACCAACGAGGAGGAAAGGAATAACACAATCTCTATGAACGTTCCGAGGGTGAAACCACATTGAAAGCTTGTAAATCTTTGCTTGGATGATAGGTGAACCTTTAGAGAGGATTTAGGACTATTTTATTCTTATTTTGGTCGAAAATAATGAGATAAAACGAAGGAAAATCTGATCTTATAAAGCTAAACCGACATATGGGCTAGGGGCCATCTTCACGTGCTTGCTTGTGCAGTCTCACTAAAATCTAAATATCTCTCAATTCTGAAGTCGTATGGACAAATGATTTAGTGCGTTGGAAGGTAGACTTGTAGACCTTCGATTTCATATATTGGGGTTCTTCTAAAGCTTTATAGATTGGGAGAAAAGCTCCGAGATATTTAACCCAATTTTCAGAAAATTTATCAAAGAAACTTACTCTAACTTTTACCAACTTTTTATTTCTCAACTTGCTTGACTTCAAAACTTAACTTATGATCATTGGGCGACTATATCACCTTATAAAACATCCTTATTAGCATATAAGACACTCTTTGTCTTAACCCCAAAGGTACCGTTTAACTTAAGCGTTCTGAACGGGCGGGGTGCTAGAATAGACATTCTTTAACTCGAACTTGTTTAAGGGCATCCTTGACCCATAATGTTAGTCTAATTCTTTGATTTTTTTTACCTCCCCTTTGCAACCTTATTCTCCTGAAATGATACACCAAGTCATATAAGCCTCATACACTCATTCAATGATACACATATTATGCGAAAGAACCACGGGGTCTCACAGATAAGGTTATATTTGACCTTTTCAATATATAAATGATGGGGATACAGTAGAGGTGTATGTTTTTCATGGGGTTAGTGAAGCTAATCAGGCCCCACTTGAATTGGAGTTTGTCCCCAATGTGAGTGATAGTGGAGTAGGTGAGGAATCTTTTAATGAGGCTTCTAACCCTAATAATCAACCTCCTACTTCTACTTTTACTTCCATCCCTACAACTGGTCCTTCTGAAACTTCCAGCACTCCATTTGAAGAACAGTCTACTACTGTGCCTCCACCATCTCCTTCTTTTACTGTGCCTCCACCATTTACTTCTACTGTGCCTCCACCATCTCCTTCTACTGTGCCTCCTTCTTCCATTGTGCCTCCTTCTTCCACTGCGCCTCCACCCTCTCCTTCTACTGTGCCTCATCCTTCCTCTTCATCTGATCCTATAATAGATAATGATCCAACTGATGATGAAGTAGAATATGAATCAGGGTTTGAAGGGGATACTAATGAGGATACTGAAGTTGACAGTGATGTCCATCAAGAGTATACAGATATAAGGGCATCCAAGAGGCATTTCAAAAGGTCACAAAGGAGAAGTAGAGGTACTACTTCAGATCAGATTAATGTTGATGAAAAAGGTCCAAATATAGGGTATGATGAGACAAATATTGGTATTAGGGAAAGCTTAGTTGGTAAGCTAAGAGGTGATGAACCTTACTATCTAAGTGATGAAGCTCCTAGCTTTGAAATACATGATGAAACAGGTTGGGGAGATGGTGAAGAGGTTGATCAAGTAGTGCATAAACCTGTTAGGAGGAAGAAAACCCCAAATAGAGTTGTGTTTGATGCAACTTCTGAAAAGATTGTTTGGGAATTAGGACTGGTTTTTGGAACTGTTGAAGAATTTAGAGTGGCAGCGACAAGATATGCAGTCCAAGAACATATTCAAATTGAAAAATATGTGAATGAGCCTGGCAGAGTTAGAGTGAGATGTTGTAAAGAGACTTGTCCTTGGTTGTTGTGTGCAAGTAAGGATAAAACTAGTGGAAATTTCATTGTTAAAACATACAACCCTGTCCATAAATGTTTTACATCAACTCATAACTATCTTTGCAACTCAAAGTTTTTGGCCACCAAATACAAAGAAAGAATAACTCAACAGCCAAACATCAACATTGTGTTGTTGCAGGACATTATTAGAAAGGAGATGGATATTAATGTTAGTAGGACTACAGTGAGAAGAGCTAGAACTAGAGTGTTACAAGAGATCATGGGTGATCACATTGTGGAGTATGGTAAGATTTTTATTATAAAGATGAAATTTTAAGGAGTAATCAGGTAGTACTTATGTAGTGAAGGTTGGAGAAGAAGATGAAACTGGGCATAATTTTTTTGAAGGATTTTATGTTTGCTTCAATGCTTTAAAGAAAGCATTTTTTGGAGGTGCTACGAGGTTGATTGGTTTTGATGGGTGTTTTCTCAAAGGTGTGTGTAAAGGCCAGTTGTTAGTGGCAGTTTGTAGAGATGGAAACAACCAAATGCTACCTATTGCTTGAGCAGTTGTTGAGGTTGAGAATCAGTTTACCTGGACATGGTTTGTTGAACTAGTGAAGAGTGATCTTGACCTTGGAGAAAGGCATCAACTATCTATCATTACTGATATGCAAAAGGTAATTATCTTACTGATCTTACTGTTTTATTATTGTTGAGTTTTGCATTTTAATTATTCTTTTTCTATTATGTTGGTTTGTTAGGGACTAGAAATTGTTGTTGAAAATGTATTGCCACTGGTTGAACACAGAAAATGTGCAAGACATGTTTTTGCAAATTGGTGTAAAAACTAGGAAGGAGTTGAAAGAAGAAGAGTGTTTTGGAGGATTGCTAAATCCATATTTGAAGCTAAGATGAAGGATAATATACAGACAATGAAGAAATTAGGACAAGAATGTTTGGATGATCTTTTATGGTAAAACTTGAATACATGGTGCAAGAAGTATTTTCAAGACTATAGCAAATGTGATGTTGTGGACAACAATATGGCAGAAAGCTTTAATGCTTGGATACTGCCTGCAAGGTCTAAAACAATAATTACAATGCTTGAGGAGATAAGGGTAAAGATGATGAAAAGAATTGGTGATTTGAGAGAGTTCTCAAACACTTGGATCACTGATATATCTCCTATGTCTTTGAAGATTTTGCAAGAAAATATTGAAAAGTCTATGTAATGTAACTTGACTTGGAATGGAGAAAGAGGTTTTGAGATTAAACACCATGGATTTACACATACTGTGGACATTGTTAGTAGGAGTTGTAGTTGCAGATCCTGGCAGCTCAAGGGCATTCCTTGTCCTCATGGTGTTGCTACGCTTCATTACAAGGAGTTGGAACCAATCCATTATGTGGCTAGTTGTTATAGCAAGGAAACCTACCTCAACACATATGCCCATTTTATTCAGCTAATGAATAACATGAAAATGTGGCCAACATCAAATAATCCAATTGTAAAGCCACCAAAGATCAAGAAGTTGCTTGGAAGACCAGGTAAGGTTAGAAGAAAGGAAGTAGATGAAAGCAGCAAAACTGGAAAGCTTAGCAAAAGAGGTGTTGTTATGACTTGTAGCAAATCTGGTACACAAGGACACAATAAAAAAGGATGTCCTACAAGAAACCAAGGTGGTCCAAGTCAATCAGTTGAACCATCTTCACAGACACAGGTACTTTTATTTGTTACTTTCAAATGTAAGTTATATGTACATGTATTGATATATTAATATACAGGCTACTGAAAGTGGTAGAGGAAGAGGCACATGAAGAGCAGCAGGAGGCAGAGCATGGGCTAGTAGTTCAACTCAACCACCTAGAGCTTCTTCACAGGCCACCACAAATAATGAAAGTGGTAGAGGAAGAGGCACATGAAGAGTTTCAAGTTCTATAGGTGTTCCAACTCAATCACATGGAACTGCTACAAACACAAAGGTAATATATCTAATTATTATATCATTTTTAGACAACATAGATATGCTATAATATTTTGGTTTCAAAGTACAGGCTGTAAATGGTAGAGAGAGAGGTAGAGGTACAGGTACAGGTAGAGGAGCAGGAAAGGAACAGGTAGAGGAAAAGGAATGCCTCAAGAAAGAAATGCGAATGAAGGACTAGGTTGAGGAAGAGGAACGGCTCAAAATAGTCAAACTAGTTCTGAAGCAACTTGCAGTGGAAGAGGCTTAGAAAGAGGGAAGAGAACAGTAGAACATGAGGACACCAGTGGAGGACAAACAAGACCTTTTAAAAGGGCAAGAATGGTAGGTGTTGGCATATACCAAGCTGAAGATGGATTTACAACTCTCAATGTAAGTTTACAATTGTCAATACAAGCCTAAATATCTTATATTTGAATGTGTATTTATTTGACTAAGCAGCCTGGATTGCCAAGTAGAAGAGTCATCAATACTGATACAAGAGTGACAAAGTGGGCTGATGTTGTTACTGGTGATATTGGCTACTCACCAGTACGTGGATTCAAATGGAAGGGGAAGACAACTATTACCAGTAGCAACCTAGAAAGAATGAGAGCTGAAAAGGTTATCCAAACTAGGTCTGTAGCTGCTGCTACTGCTAATAGCCAAAGCCAAACAACTTCAAGTAGGAAGACTTCTGTGCCATGGAAGTAGGGCATTTTGATGCTATCTTGTTCATTTTGACAAACAAAATTTAATTATGTATATTTTGGTGCTGTTTTTGGTGACAAACAAAACTTGAATGATTATGTTGCAATGAAGTCCTCTTTTTGATCAGTTTTGTTGTTGCCTTTTTATTTGTAGTTGAACATATTTTTGAAGTTTCTCAAATGGTTCCCACAATAATATAGACAAGAGAACCAAATACATTAACAACTTGTTCAAATCATAACCATTTCAACAACAAAGACCAACAATAACTTGAGCATTCAACAACTTCCATCCTTCAAGTTACACACACCTACAACTAGCAAGATCAAGACAATTAGCTTCTAGTTACACACACCTACGACTTCAAAAACTTGAAAGTAACTAAAGATGTCTATGGAAATTTTGGTTGCATACACCTACAACTTCCATCCTTCACATTCTTGGTTAGACTTAAAAATAGAAAACACATAATAATGATCAAGACAATTAGCTTCAAGTTACAACATTTGCTCTTCTTTTTCTCCTTCATCACGACTTGGTTACTTTCAACACGACTTTCATAAGGTGCCAATACTTCTTCCAACTCCTTAATTCTCTTTGCTAATCTCGGAATTACGTACTTGGATCGTATATCAACATATTCACGATCGCTCCATCTAAAGAAGTTGCACGCATCCTCCTAAAATACGCAAAAAACAAATTAAAGAAAAATACATAAACAAAAGATCTCCATAAAAGAATTAGGAAACATACACGATAGCGTGGACAAGACCAAAATCTTTGAGCTGGATTATGCTCCGACCATGAAGTTTGCATTGATAGTAAGTCGCCATGTTTGCATCGCAATTTCACTCGCAACATCGGATCATTCTCATCATTACAAATACGATTCAACATTGCATTTGACACTTTCAATCAAAACCTAATCACAAAATTCAGAAGAAATTAAACCATAAAAAACTTCAAATTAATGTTTTATACTGGAAATTAATAGATAAAATGAATTCCTACCTTATTTTCTTGGGGAAGATGATGAAGTCGTCAAACAGAGAGAACCAACGTTGATCTTGCTATGGAAAAAACCATGAAATCAAAAAATTAGGGCTACCAACGACTATTTTGGGTTTAAAATTGGGGAAGATGACATAAATTGATTAAATAATTAATAATAAAGAAAGAAAATGACACGTGACACTTTTAAACTGGTCCATGGCAGTGAAAACACTGAATAACGAGCCTCATGTGCGTGGTAACAACCCAGACGAGGGAATGGGTCAAAATGGCCCATTTACAACGATATTAAATAGTTTGTGGGGTGATAGGACACTTTGAAAGTTAAGGTGTCTTTATGCAAATACGGGACAACTTTAATTGTTTCTTTATGTCTTTTCTCTTTTATTTCTGGTAGACTTCAAGTGTGTATATATATATATATATATATATGCATACACTAAAATCAAGTGATCTGATATATTATAATCAATTACTATGATTTAACTGCTACTTTCATGGGATTTTGATTGAGTGAAAATTTGCTACTTCATTTATTTTGATCTTGTGAAAATATTCTGTATCATTAACAATAACCCAAAAAACATGATAATTTGAAGAAAAAAAAATGTGTCACGACAATTCAAGTCTTTTGTCACTTGTGAGACTAACATAAGATTGAACTTGAATGTTGGGAGACATAAAACTTTTTAATGAAGACCATTTTGGTAATCCAACTTTGAATTTAAAATCTTCCACATACAGACATATATATATATATATATATATATCAATGACATACCCTGACTGACTAATGGTTCATCACAATTTGCTCACTGACCACCTCTAACTACTTATAACTAATTATGTAACCAACTACTCTAACTGCACAATTAACAATGCAATGCATAATTCGTTCAAGATCAAGGTGTTTAATACAATCAAGGTACAACTACACTTACTCAATTGCTTCACAAGAAGCTCATCATCGACACTTGTCAAATTATGATAACCTTTCTTTTCGAATCTTGCACCACTGAGGTCGCTTGACTCTGGTGACTCACCACAAATCCTACCCATCTCGTAATTGTCTACAACACCAAATAGATACTTTAATGGATTTTTACTTTGACAATGATCAAATATACATCTCTACTTGACACATGTGTGTTTTGTAAATTCCTCATCCTCACATGACAAAACATTTGTTTTTTCACTCAATTTTGAGTGCGTGAAACCTTTAAATTTTATTTTTAATTTTTTTAAAAATTATATAGGTCCCACATTTTCACCTTCTTCCTCACTTCTTAGTCTTTAAAGTTTCAATTATCATTAAAAGATCTTGGAAGTTTCAACCTAAAAAACAAAACAAAAAAAGAATCATAGGGTCTAAACAAATTTTTTAAAACCTAATTTGAATAATCTATTTTGCTAACACACCTACGTTTGACCAATAGGAATTAGATAATCCCAAAAAATAAAAATAAAAAAGCAAATTAAAAGCAACAGCAAATCAAAGAAATGTTACATTTTTTTTAAAATAGGGGAAGAAGAAGGGGGTGGAGGGATGGTTTGTTGTCCAAATAAGTTACAATTTCTTTTCAAGAAAAGACATAAAGTGACACTTGAAGTTGTCTCGAATTTTTAAAAAGACACCTTAACTATGCGGGTGTCCTATTACACCCCTAAACAATTTCGAACTTACATTATTACATCATTTTCCAGTCAGTTCTAGATTTTAAAAAGCAAGTGTTATCACACATCAGTTCTAGACTTATTTTTAATTTTATTATTTTACTTTTAATTTCATTTTAAATTCTACTTCATCTTCCCCCTCACTTTCAAGTTACTCCTCCCTCCATTTTCTTTCTCTCTTTCTTTCTTTTTCTTCACCTCTCACCTTCACCTCACCCTACTCCTCACATCAAGTTGAGCCCCTCCTTCATTTTCTTTCTTTTCTTTTTTTTCTTCTTCAGTCAAATTCCTTTCTTTCAGTTAGGGTTGGGCATAAATACCGAAATACCGAACCGAACCGATTTTTTTTGGTATTTCGGTTTCGGTATTTCGGTTTTCGGTTCAATATTCGGTATAAATTTTCATATTTTTTGGTATTTCGATTCGGTTTTCAGTACATGACTTTTGTATTATTCGGTACCGAAATATATTATATTATAATTATAATATATATTAATTATTAATATTAATTATTAAATAATAAATATTAGTATATGCACAATCGAATTAGGTCACTGAATAACAGTGACCACGCTTTACTTTTAACTTGAGTTTTCATTCTTCTTAGGTGCCGCTTTCACTGACCCGCTTTCCCACTTCCACTTCCAGCGTCGTCGCGTCGATCAGCGACCGGCTGACTAGTAGCCGACCAACAGAAGCCGCCAGCCGACCAGCAGCAACCTCCAGCCGACCAACAGCAGCCGCCAACCGACCATCGGATTAGCACTCCAGCATGTAGTGCTTTTTTAGAGTGACAAGCCTATGGTTTCTGTTGAGATAGGACATGGAAGTGTACTAATGCGGCATCTTAGTACAATAGGTAGAGAAGAAGAATCGGAACCCAGCTCTCTTTCCGTTGATAACAAGCTCCGTTCTGTTAGTGATGCTTATTCACGATTGACTATCCTCTTGTAACAAAAAATCGAACTAACAAAAATCGAACCGAAATAATAAAAATCGAATCGAAATAATTTGGTTTGGTACATGTGGTACAAGAACCGAAAACCAAAAAAATCGAAACCGAACCGAATTACCGAATGCCCAGCCCTACTTTCAGTGATTCTTTTTAAAATCATACTATTTTCTAGACTTTGTTGAGTTATTGATAAAAAAACTAATTATTTTTCTAAGAAAAATCAAAATTTTGAAGGTATCATCAATTAATTGATCTCCTTTTCAATAACTTCAAAACTAGAAATGATAATTTTGAAAGAATCAATGAATTCTCCGAAAATTGAAAAAGCTTAATTGAAATTTGGATAAAAGAAAACTAAATAAAATTTTCTTCATTATTTTAGTTTGTTCATGCTTTTTAAGAAAGTTCATACACTCTCTATGTCAGGTGGACAAAAAATGATGTAATAATATCAGTTCAGGATTGTTTAAGGGGGTAATAGGAGACTTGCATAGTTAAAGTGTCTTTTTAAAAATTTAAGACAACTTCAAATGTTATTTTATGTCTTTTCTCTTTCTTTTTTAAAATTTACATCCTAAAAAACGTGTCATTTTCTTATTTGTCCATTTGACACGTAGCTCATGTGTAAGATTTACTAGATTCGGGTGTTCCCAAAACACACCTGTGTTAAGTAGCTGGTCGTCGACAAAATTAAGATACCATTTCGATTGTTGTGGACAACCTAGGGGGACCATTTATGTATTTCACCTTAAATTTTGTTATGAAATGACATAATTGAGGTTGATTTAAAACTATGCGAGCAGAGTATTAGGTGATCCTAAGTTTTACTTGTCCCTAATAATTATATCAACACCTATTTCTTACCATGCATATGATATGAAAGAGAAAATAAAGAGTGAAAATCAATTGAGACAAGTAAAACTTAGGACCTTTAGAGCCCTACATCTAAATCCATATGCAAACTGAATTGTGATAGTAATAGGTGAAAACCACTTGTACAAATCCATACATAAGTCACTTTCTGCAGCCTCAAGTTGGGAACATGTCCTGTCCAGAGTTCAAGTCAACATAGCACTAGAAAAATGGCAGTCTAAAGAAACAAATGGCCCAATCTTCAAACAAGAAAGCTGCAGACAGTTAGCAATCCATAATGTTTCCACTAATCCCAAAAAGATGTCACTTTCTTCCTTTACTCTCTGGATGAAAGTTGTATGGCAGGCGGAGCTAGGATTTGAAGCTTATGATTTTAGATTCTAATCTATTCAAGTTACTGAGTTCTACATTTAATACTACTCTAATATGTAAATATTCAATGAATTTTAAGACAAATGCAAATTTTGAACCAAAGTTACTAGCTTCAGTCAAATCCGTAGCCAACACTCTTCCTCCGCCCCTGGTGAAGGCCTATCTTTCATGCTTAGATTAAGCAACATTATATATACACAACAAAGCCATTCTCCACAACAACTGTGTACTAAAACATGTCTGCTTTTCACATCTCTTTTCTTTTGCTTTTTATGGATTTTTTATCTTTCTTTCCACGCTTTCACAGTACAATGAACTTTTCTACTTCCCGGTGGAGGGTGAATAACATCGAGATATATACAACAAACCATTCCATTTCCCCACAACAACTGTGTTTTTTTAATGCCTTATAAGCTGCTGTAGCTTTATTGACTACCTAGCTCCCACTAACTGTCCCTGGATTTTCTAAATCCGATTGATAATCTTGACGAGTACTTATGTGGGACGATATTTCTGTTTGATTCAGCTGGGAATTCTGCTGTTGTTGATCTAACACGGCTTGTCTCCGCCTTTTCCATCTAAAGAACTCGATAAGTATGGAACATCCACACATTGCAACCCCCAAGCCAGCAAATGTTGATAGAAGAATTGAAAGAACAGCTTGTACATGAACCTGAAAATGTATAGTATAACATTATAAAGGTCCAACTGGAGGCGGACACAACCTTATTCAATAGGTTCAACTCAACCTAGAATTTTTAACACGAAACGTAAATATATGTGTGAAAAATTATTAAACTTTCAATAAGTATTCAATCATGAACTCATGATAGTGATAATTAACAACTTAAAGGTTGAACAAGTCAAGTTTAAATTTTGCATCCACCTCTGGAATCTTGATCCAATGTAGTGTCCCTAATTCATTCAGATCTACACATTTAGGAATTAGAATTACTTACCAAGGAGTAGAACATATGAGCAAAGAATACCACGAGGATGAACTGAATCGACGCATAAACCCAAACAAACCTTCTCTTCACTACCAAAAAATTAAAAAAAAGAGTTTTTTGTCAGAATACAAAAGGAAACACATATGAGCATAATATATTCTACCAGCATTTGTTATAAAATAGCCAAGTGAAGATCATAATTTGCTACTTTGAGTTGAGGTCACCGATAAGATTTTCAACTATATCCAAATCTTAGTTAAAAGTTTACACAATTCCTTTTATCACTAACTTTTTTTCTTATAAGGTAAGATTTTATGAACACAAAATACATAGACAGACACTCAAACTTGGCTCGAACTGTTAGTTTCACACTTAAACTTACAAAGCGATTATCGAGACACCTAAACTTGACACAGGTGTGTCTCGTGGACACTAAGATCTGTCTTATTCTGTATTGAGTAGGACCTAAGGGGGTACTGATTAGAACTTATACTTCCTTGGAAATTATATATCTACAACATTCGATTGATCAAAGTTTTTATAATGTTCCAACTGAGCAGAAGATGACATACCCATGGTTGATGACGCCAAAGACGAAAGCAAACCTAGTACACAAGAAAAGGGAACTGATATTGCTATTGCACCTGTACCCATTGATCCGACCTGCAGATGGGACAATAGTAAATCAATACAAGATCGATGGCAGTCTATTTCTTTCATGAAGATACTTCTTAATTACCAGAAGCTGCTCAAGAAAGCAAAAGTAGGCAAGCATGCTGACAATGACAAGAATTGGTAGTTCCTGTGATACCCTGTGCAAAATTTCAGAAGCTGAGTCAGTTGAGTAATTTTTAATAAGTATTTACACATTTAGTTTCCCATTTTTTCAGATTTAACAAGTTCATTCCAAAGACAAAAGTGGGTCAAGTAGAGCGGAATCAGAAAATGTGACGAAACTAGTCTTCCTTATTGGGATTGAACAACAAAAGTGTTAATAAAGCATGACTTTTTAATTCAACATTTCCGTGCCATTTCATGAGTCAATAGTAGATGTATCAAATGGTAAATCATCATTAAAGTCGAGTGCAGTACTTTCCATCGAAATATTATTCTTGCTTATTTCAATGATCCTCCTAAGTACTTCTGTTATCATGTATATGCTATCAGAAATTCAATGTGTAACCTTAGTATTCGGCCTCAATTGGGAAATCAAATAAGATGGAGCACCTAATATAAGACCAAGAACTACGAGATCAGCATACCAAAGCTGGATTTATAAATGTATCTAGTTTTAACACGAAACTAGAAGAGACATGATATCACAAAAAATTCAAAATAATGAGATAGACAGAAAACCATTTGAAAGGGAGCAACACCGCTTTCTATTTTGAAGTGCAGGGATACTTGTTAAGCAGGTAAGATACTCGGTCTTCTTAGCTCATAAAGAAAAGAACAAAATACACTCACCTGTATCCGTTTATTTCCAAGTGCTGGAAACTATTGGATCCCACATTCGCACTTTGGAGGCGACGAAGTGTGACAGGCAGGTTTCGAACTTCTTGCTTGCACACGTCACATGTTCTGTTACCTTTTACACTGAACCATTTGCAAGCACATTCTTGGTGAGCCAAAGCAAGTTCACCTTTGCAGCTGCATTCCATCTTGAGTGTCTCCCCACCTTCACATAATTCAACCAGACAAATTCGACAAACAGCTTCCTCTTCAGGTATATCTTCACCATTTGGCTCTTCATCTTCTGTGAAATAACACATTGATTAGATAGAAATGGAAGCATGCATGTACATGTGGTGCTCATATGCTCACCATATGGTAACTTCATAACAGAAGAAGCCTCATCGCATTTTTCTATCAGAAAGTGTTCAAGTACAGTGACCTTCCGGAGCATGTGATTGCTTATAAATTGTAAAGATATGACACATGGGCTCCACTCAACCCCAAAAGTTAGCTCATGAGGGGAGAATTGCCCAAGTCCATATAAGCAAACCACCGGTTCATTCCCCAACCAATGTAGGACTCTTACCTTATTCTAACATAAATCAAATAATTACTTGGATCATATAAACAATTATTTACCAGATACTTTAGCTGGAGGTGTAGCTGGAACTGTGGAATCCCCATCCTTCCCTTGAGGGGTTGAAGGAATGACTCGAAAGAAAGATTCAACTCTCCTAGTGCGTCGATCTTTGTTAATGACCGGTAGAGAAAGTGATCGAGAAATGCGCAGTTGTGTTTCTTTTGGCTACAGTAAGAACAGATCACATTTCAAGTGATTAAACAAAATTGTTGAGTGCAAAACAATTACTTTAGGCCTTCAACATGTCAAAAAATCTTCCCAGGTCTCCGCATATACCTCACATCGACGATGTTTAGAATGAAACATCATCTAGATGGATCCCCTAAACTTTTTAATAAATAAAGGAAACAACAACATTGTCTCCTAGAAAGTCAGCATAAACGTAAATATGATATGAAACATTCTTCAGATAAACTCAGGTGTAGATACAGGATGGGCATGAAATAGTCCTTCCATAGAAAATAACAGTTATATAGTCCTCCTATAGTTCTTTTATCAGACTGGAGAAAATACTTTTGACAGTCTCACCATCATTAGCGCCTAGTGCGCACTGGTGCTTGAAGAGCAAGGTCTCGGGGAGAGATTTGTTATATAAAGCTCCATAAGGTGCATTATATTTCAATAAGAAGAAAAAAGCTATAGCATTCAATAAAGGTCATCAAATGAAACAAGATACTTGGTGTTTCTGCAGCAGTTTTAACTCATATTCATTATATGACCAACTTACAAAATTAGATCATAAATGTTATTAATACCACAACAATTATGTAAGTAAACCAACTTAGTACAGAGCACTTACACCAAATGTCATAGCTCTGCTGATACTTCCACTAGCAGACTCTGGATTTGAATGATCAATTGGTGTAACGGGTAAAGATGACGTCCTTTTCACACGTGGCGTAAATAATTTAGTGAATGACCATGACCTTGGTATGGACACCTTCTCTTGCGGCACCATGGCCGAAGTATCTGAATCTGGTAAGGTTGCCTTTTCTGTATCTGAATTCATATTACGCAATTTGAAGCTTAGTCTTGGCAAAAGATTCTTGATGGATGATTTGCCTCTGCATGATGAGGGACTAGGAAAAGCGTTTGCTCTCGAATTAGAAGGACTAGGTGTCAAAAGGAAATTCACCCTTTTTGGTGTAGGCGTGGGTGTTGAAAGCATTTTAACTTGCACAGACTCTTGATTAGAGGCATCCGATGATTTGGAAGGTATCTCCACAAATAGATTTGGTCTCTTCCATTGCTTAGCATGTTCACTTTCTTCAGTAATCCCTGAGGAACTTTCACCCTGAAAAGGAAGAACAAGTTGTAACTCATTCTATGAAACCTGCACCATTGCTCATCAAGACCTTCGACAACATGTCAAGGTGATAATTAGAAATCATAGCTATCCAAGCATCCTTAAAGAATACGCGCAAGCTGGACGGAAATATAACAGAAATATGTCTTCAAATACAAAGACAACTATTTGCTTAAAACTTAAAAGATTTTGAATGCAGTTAACTTCTGCTGAGAACAAGTGCCAATAGATCAGTTTTGAAAGAAACAGCTAGTTGATGCTGTATTCCTTTTTCAATGGAATATGACAGAACACACATATTAGTTTGAAGTAGCATCTCATTTGGGTGGCATTGTTTGTCTAAGAACCAAGGAACAAGATATCTCGGAAGAAGCAGAGGCAGATTCAAAATTTAAAAAGAAATTTTAAACTTCTTACATATCTTAAACTTCTTTATACAAATCCATAATCTGACACCGAGGCAGTTGGTGTATATATGTACACTACTATTTCTATATTAAATTTGTCTTTGGTACACGAACGGATTTACAGTGGACAAGAGAAGTCCATAAAGCACCACTACAGAACTTGACAGAAAAAAAGTCGCTATGGATTAGATCTCCCTAGCACTATCAAAACACGAGATAGAAAGAAAAACTCCAGAACTTGAAGGCACAAAAATGCTTTTCAATGGATAAGTGATATTTTAAGTTTCTATCAAGGTTTTGAGAGAGGAGGTTTTTTCACATTTTTCTCCGGTTTATATATGCTTCCTAACATCAGTCGAAGACTTCGTTGCTCAAACTCTTCAAAAATGTCAAGAGGCATTCTACAAAAAAGTGCATTTATTAACAATTGGATATGGGTGCGATGACATTTTTGAAAGTCTGAGCAACATAGGTCTAAAAGCTTAATTATAGGTGATTTGGTAGTGTATAAGAATAGTACTAAATAGGGTGTATTAATAAAGCTGGAATTAGTAATGCTACAATTAGTTATGCTGATACATATATTAGATTTTCTAACACATCCTACCAAACAACCCCTATGAGTAATATGTAGTAATTGTTTTTTATATTATTTAACAGGACACAAAGCAAGTGAGGTTCCATAGCAGCATAAACTGCACTAGTTATGTAAAAAAACTCATTACTATGTCGGTGGATAAAAGCTAAATCAGTCTAATAAGTGGGAAACAAATCAAGAGACAAATAACAAGTGTAATCCTTAGTTCCCAAACAAAAAATCAAGAAGAGAGAAGAAAAGAAAGCAAAACAGAGAGCATCTGTGTTTGGTGTTTCACCTGAGGGATTTGAATAGCAACTCTTTCACAAACATTACTTCTAACATATTCATCATACACCTCAGCCATTGATTTATCCTTCTGTTCACACCTCATCATGTGAAGATGAAAAAAGACCCAGTTCTGGTGTGTGTATTTTTCCCCTGAGAACTGAAAAACACTACTGTTTATATGAACAACAAGATGGTACTTGTATATAATTAATATTTCTAAAGCAAAAAGAAAGAAAGAGAGAAAGAAGGATGCTTTTATTATAATGGAATGTTAGTTAGTTGGTACTTGCAATAAATATAGGGAAATGGGAAAAGTCAAAGAGTAAAGACACTCACACGACTGGCCTACTACTACTACTACTACAATATATGTGTATGCCCTGCCAGACACGGGTCTCATCCATTCTTTCAAAGTGCACTCTCACTATCACTAACATGCTCACTCATGATTCAATTCATCAATAGGGCTAGTCATGTAACTTGTGAAAAATTACTCATTCTATTTCACTTAATGTCTTGCTTCTTCTTAAGTCTATTATGAAACTATTATACTATTTTTATATTTAATATGTTTTTAATTCTAACATTCTCATTTTACTACCCTCATAGGAATTACATTAACATGTGTATATTAACCATCTTTAATTTAAGATTATCAAATTTAAAACCCCTATTTACATTCTTAAACTTTATCCACTCAAACCAATATTGAAGTATCCTTTTAGGATCAAAGATTTATTAGTATACAAAATCGAAACAAAAACTGAACCAAACTACAAATCGAGTCAATTCGGAAAAAAATCTGATTAATAATTTGGTTTGACTTGGTTTGGTATTAGAAAAAAAAAACATGATTGTATTTGTCAAGATCCAAAATTAGGCATAATGACACTTGTTTCATCCCACTAAAACAAGTCACCCTAAATCCAAACTTAACGAGGAAGTAAAACAAAAAAGTAGTCTCAAGGGAACATAAAAATAGATAACTTAATCAAACTCAATAACATCCCCCAAAACCTGGTTGTCAAAGCCTCTAATGTATTACAACTGATTAAAAACAAAAATGCAAGTTCATAACCTATAGAATGCAAGTACTCCAATCCCCTGAGATGAAAAATAACTACCTCACAAATCTCCACACTAAGCCTCAGACGTAGAAGGGAAGGGAGAGTAATCACGAAGATCTAGGCTCATAACCTATAGAACGCAAGTACTCCAACCCCCTCCATTCGAATCTCCACAACTACAACTTGCATTAGATAATCAACCAACCTAACAATTCTCACTCAAATACAACACATCATGAATAGAGCATCACATTTACACTTCAACATATATAGTCAAACATCCATGTATTTCACAAGTTCATAATCACAATAATAGATCAACATTCATAATTAATGAGAATTAAATGAAGTGCAATGCAATGTCATATAGAGTGATGCATGTATTTCGTAAAAATACACAACCAATGTCTCTTAGTTCGTGACTCGTGGGGGACTTATCAGTCCATACATCCGTCGCGGCGTGCAAAACGACCTTCAAATCATAATATTCATCGCGGTGTGCGACACATCCCTATAAATGGTGCATTCTCTCCGATTCCTCATTATATTCAAATCCGATTCAAATAGGCATATTTCTCACAAATAATAATGAGATGATAAATTTTCATATCATACACAATCTACAACAACACCATCATGATACATAATCAATAATGAGTCAATATAGCCTTTCAAATCATTCACAACACATCACACGTCAATGTATCATCAAGTTGTCTTTTATTACCTTTTTTCATCATTAGGATTAGTTATTATGAGCAAGTCAAACCCATTACCAAATTTCATTACTCCCCAACCCATACAATAAGAAAATACGAGATATTATATACTTAACCAAGGTCAAGAAGTCCACTTACACAAAAAAAATCAAACTATCGCTCCCGAACTTGACCTTTCCCTCTCCGTTGGGTCTCTAAATCAACACAATCTATTCAAATAAGTAATCACAATAAGAATTCAAAACTGACAACATCCATATGAAAAAAAATAAATTAAAATAGGGTCAAATTGTTCCAAAAATCCATTTCTGAAAATGAGGGGTAAATATGGAAATTTGTACATAAATGCATTACCCAAAGAATTTGGAAGTCATCGGTGAAAATCATTTTGAAAACAGAGTTGAAATCCATCCACAATCACCATGTTAGTAAAAGCTAGAAGTTCATAAAAATTTCCAAACTTTGAAGTTCAAAAATCCTAATTTGATGTTAATAATCATATGAATGATCAATGGGAAATAAATATTTAGATAACCACTTACCCAAATATTTTATCTCGAAAAGTCACCTAATTAAAATCATCTCTACCGAGCTTCTAGGATTCAAATATGAAAGAAATGAGAAGAAATCCCATTTTTTGGAAAATAATACTATTCAAGAACAAAATGCTTATTGCAATCAGGAACCAAGGTCTCGTGATCAAGATGAGGAAAGTAGTCAACTCAAATTTTTGACCATCACGATCATGATATAGGGCAACGCGATCACAATGATCAGAGTCTATAAACCTTCGTGATTGTGACACTCGAGCACGCGATCACGATGCATAAAAAAATAATAACTTGCGATCGCATGGAGTGGCACTATAATTGTAATAAAAAATATATCTGCACTAGACATCAGCAAACCAACAACATCACAGAAGGCACAAAAAATTCCAAATGGACCCTCAAAATTCGTTCAGAACCCCGAGTACACAATCTAGATATGCTACCCAATTAAACTTGATGTTCCGAACTCAATGGAACCATTGAAATATGGGTTCAAGGTTTCCTTGACCCAAAACTCATGAAAGTCACAATTCAAGCTTGAAAATACCAAACTGTTATCAGGACCTCTGAAAATTTAACCAAGACCTCTCCTAGGTCTAAATCATCCCACAAATTCAATGCAATCGTCGAAAATTTATTCCAAACATTCAAACTCCGAATGTTGACCAAAGTCAACTCAAGGACTAAATTCACTTAAACTTTCATACCTCAAATCTATGAAACACCTCCAAATCAGAAAACAACGACATTCTTAGACCGGATTCCACTTACTGAGTTGATGAGACTGATGGAATTTCATTTTGAGACTTGAAACTCCGATTGTTACCAAAATCCACTTTTAACAACTTTAAACCTTCCAAAACTCAAAATTTCCAAGTATCATAACTTTTCAATCAAATTTCAAAATCAACTTTACAAACTAGTCAGAAATGACTCGGGATAACTATTGCGGGGGGGGGGGGGGTTAAAATTGTAATTTTATATATATAAAAAAAGATCTTCTAGGTCAATACAATACTTGAGTTGGTTTGATTTTAACTAAAAAAAATCAACTCGAGACCAAACCAACCTGACATTATCTATATAGTTTTAAAATTTTATTTTATACATATTTCTTATATATTTTCAGTATTTTTTATCTTTTAACATATTATTTCATGTTTTTGAGACTTAGAATTCTGAATGGTTCAATTAAGCTTTTAGTCCATAGATATTAGTAACAAGCTCAAATCAATACTAATGATAACCAAAAAAATTAGTTCAACACAAGAATGACAATAATGTTGAATCTTTGTTCTTTAGTTTTACATTGATTAAGACATTTAAAATACATAACATAATTATAATTTTCTTTAATGTTTAATCATATAATAGTACTTATTAGACTTATTTTAGAAAAACTTAGTACTTTTAAATTATGATAATTTTCATTGTGACTTATTAATTTGCAATGTTTATTTTATGCGATTTCATTATTTTTTGTTGAATATTTTATTGTCATCACTCATTTCATATTTTTGTGTTATTTCCTTAAGAAACACGTTAGATAGTTGTATTTTGATAGGACTAGAAAAATATTTGGAGTACAAGTTAATTATATATTTGTATGAATACTTTACCAAAAAACCCTGAAAACCTGAAAAAACTCGAAAACTCAAAAAAAAACCAAGGTTGAAAATCTGAGTATTATTTGTTTGGTTTGATTTTTAAATTTTAAAATCCAACATAAATGGTTTGGTTTGATATTTGAAAGACCTGAACCAACCTAACCACGTATACCCCTTTATATAACTAATATTTAGGATATAATTTTATTTCTTAATCAAGATCATCAATCAAGTGTCATGTACAATCATGACTCTGGCCTGACTCTTCTCTATTCTACAATCTAGGCATTGCCAAAACAGGATGTTGACATCACTGAACAATCCCCCTTGCAGCATCTGTCACATGCAATATGATGTTCTTGAAAAATCTAATTCATGACCTTGTGACCTTCTTTGATTTCTCAAAAATTCTTCTGTCGCCTCATCCCCACATGGGTAGAGAACCCCTCATTATGTAAGATATGGTACTAGTGGCTTTGAAAAAGTCAAAATATGAGAGCAGTTATTTTGAGTTGGGCTTGGCCTAATACGTTGGTGTATTCCTGCATATATTTCTCTTTCTAACCAAACAATCACTAGTACACCTATTGTGATTCCTAATACAAGAGTCTCAATAGGGACAAGCATCCATATGATCCCATAGACTTCTTTTAAGGATTCCAATTTGGAAAAAGAATTGATAGTCTCTATTTTTGTTGTTTCAATTATCATTTCAACGATCAATTTCTCCCACTTTTTTTCCCGGTATGCCCCTCCGCCAGCAAGGAGCGAAAGAACTACTTAGATGTTTTTAGGAGTTTTTTATTTCAATTCTAATACCATTGTAAACATATAAAGTTTATTGGATTAAATTCATACAAAATCTGGATAAAATTTATGTTCGTTTGGATTGAATGATTAATTTGAGTTTTATAAATAAATAAGTCTATTTTATTAAATTCATGTCTAAGGTTCATTTCATTTTGAAGGTTAAACTCATACCACATGTCAAGATGACTTAACATTTCTGTTAAATTCAAGACAAGCAAGGTGATGCCATGTGTTGAAATGATGTGGCAATTCCAATCAAATCAAGAACTAGTGAAAAGTCGTCAAGTGTCGAAAATGATATGTTTTTGCCATTCACAATCAACCTTACCTACTCCCTAGAACTATAAATATGGGAGTTACATAACTTCTTGAGGGATTCAACAAGAATTGGAGCAAGTATCGACATCAACTACATAGTTCTTCGAAAGAGTGATAAACAAAGTTCTTCTCATATATCCATCGAAAGTGATGAGGTATTGTCTGACGTTCTCGAAGTTTATATACATCTCAAGGAGGTATGGATCATCATACATTCAATAAATACACTACTAACAGCCTTCAAATTACAAATAAATATAAGGAGAGAAGAATCAAGAGAACAACAAAATTGTAGTCACAAGAATCATTAGTAAAAATCACTTTTTATTTTATTTATTTTAATTGCAGTTAATTTTTCAGCACTAAAAAAAAATTTACAAAAACATTTGTCACACCCAGTGGGACTAGCCCTACTCTTCATCTCTTATTTATGCAAATTAGAAACTACAAATTCAACGATTGTAGTATCCTTACAAAAATTAATAATATTTTATGCAAGGACTCTACTGTTGTCATATATACTGATCTTAGTCATGCTCATCCAATCATTTGACACAAATTTTAAACTAGTGGCTTGGATGGATCTGAATATTTCACCTCTTTGGAGATGACAAAAAAGAGAAAGTATCAAATAACAATCATAACTGCAATTTCTGGAAAAAAAATGCATTTATGTTGCTTGATGAACTTTCTCAAACTAACTTCAACTTTAGTGAATATGAGGATTCAACAGATTTTCCAATTTCAGTGAAGGTCAATGCCTTGATGGTTGACTTAACTGACATAGAGATATTTTTTGCAATGATGGATCAAACCATTGATGCCTTGAAAAAGTGTGTTGATGACAAAAATCTTCAAATTTTCACCTACATTTCTTCTCACATAAGCTCTTCGATGTGCCATATCCTGAAAAGCACTGGACAAGATTTAGGAGAAGGATCTTTATTGAGATAGAATCTATGACACGATTTTAGAGTAATAAAAAAAGTGAAGTTTCCTAAATGCTTTGTAGCCTCTTATTCATAAATGTGGCGCGCTTCACACTATGAACAAGACTTTACTCGATGCGGGCTTGTCATACATTGATGAGTGGTAGATTTTCACTCATTTGAGGCTCTTTTTAGTTCCATAATTAGTGTCTTTAATGCCTATTTATGTCCTATTTAGATGATATTTTGATGTTTTGAAGCTATTAAGGATAAAGGACAAGGCAAGGATGAATAAATGAAAAATAGTCCAACAACATTGAAAGGAGTACAGACTTCCAACTGATAGTCGCCTAGCAACCAATTGGCCTGACCTCACCGAAGTTGACAGTGTTCATTAGTGAAAATATACAAGGAATGTCGACGAACTAGAGTTGAAACGGCAATTCACCGAATTAGATTGGGCGAGCTAAAGTGTCACTGTTGAAGATGAATGAGTGTTGAGTAAAAATCAAAGCTGGAAGGGCTAACAAGGTGGTAAGCGGCGATCCGTCAAATGTAAAAGTTTGAATGTAATGAGTTCGCCTACTAAGATTTAAACACCTGAAGCCTAAATCAAAAGAAGGGAGAGTTAAAGAGCGAACAGTGATCCACATAATGAGTTAAACGAGCCCGACTAACGCTTTGAAGTGAGTCGCGTATGGAATCTTGGACCAATTTTAGGGAAACTATAAATAGATCAAAATAGAGAGAAAATGGGAAGAAAGTTGGATGTTGAATGTGGGGATCTGAAACACAAAACTTTTCCCTAATATCATAGTTAATTTTTGGATATTGAGAAATACTATGTGCTTAGTTTTTGGGTTTTTTAAACACTCTTATAATTGATATTTGAGGGTTGAAATCGAAGTGCGTGTTGAGGATTATTGCTTAATTTCAACACATTACTGGTTGGTAGCATCATAAGTATAATTTCTTTGCTTTTTATGATGTGTGACTAAAACCCCAATTCTATGGGTATGATTATGGGGTTAGGTGTTGATTTAATGTAGTGGGTCTTGTACTATGCTCTATTTTATTATTGTTCATCTATGGATTTAGGTTCTTTCACATGGGGTTAACCCATTGGTTAAGGTTGCAAACATAATCCTAGTCTAAATCTTCGGTAGATTCTCAAAAGAGATCCATTAAATTGGGTAAATAACTCGATGCAAGCAATTTAGGTTTGATTTCTATGGTTTGATTGAAAGAGAAATTATGGTTCTTTTCTAGGTTCCAAATTTGCTCGAAAGAGAGATTTTTGTAAGGCAATGGGTTGATTGTGATTCACATAGATGAGACCAAAAGGAGATTTTATACTATGGTATTATGAGATTGAAAGAAGATTACTGTCATTAAATATTACCTAGCGTATCCATATTTTTCTAGCACTATTGAGCAACACTTGTACTTATATGTGACATCAATACTAATCCCACACCCCTATATCGTCTCTTACTTGTGAATTAATCCTTGTGTTTTTAGTTTAATTGTGATACTTGATTACAAACCTCTTTTTGTAAATTTGGTGGAATCATCCACCCAATTGTTCTAAAGTGCTACAATGAATCAATTTACATTCTTAATTTCTTAGTTGAATTTTTATCCTTGAACCACTCCTTATGGAATTTGACCCCGACTCTTTGTTGGGTATTTTTCTTGCTGGCGACTGCCTACCCTTCTAGTTATTTTTAGGGTAATTTGAACTTTATAAAAAATGGCATCGCTGGTGGAGAGTGATAGCTAAGAATTCAATTTGTCAAGTTAGTTTATAAACTTGTTTGTTTGTAGTAGATTGTTGCTTGATGTTTTTGGTTTACCCATTTGCAGGTACAAACATGAGTTAAAATGGTAGTAATGACTTTAGTCACTAAGGGCAAAATAATCAGATGGATGACTTGAACGACATGCATGTGAATGTTGTTCAGACCAATGGAGTCATTCGATTTTATCCTACTATTGGGAGAGCTATGTTCCACGTAACTGGAACAATGTTACAACTGCTCCAAATGAGAAATTTTTTTGGGGTTCTAGCTCATGAAGATCCTCATGAACATCTTCAAAACTTTGTGGATATTTGTGGGTCGCTCGTCTTTAAGAACATTTCACACGAATCTATTCGGTTGAGATTATTTCCACTCTCCTTGATGGGAGAAGCTACTAGATGGTTGGGCAAATTGCCAGGTGACTCTATCACTTCTTAAGAGGAGTTAACCGAAGCATTCCTTGAGAGATTCTTTCCTCCCTCACAAGAATCTATTTGGCTGAGATTATTGCTTAATTTCAACACATTAATGGTTTGTAGCATCATTGGTATAATTTCTTTACTTTTTATAATGTGCGGCTAAAACCCCAATTCTAGGGGTGTGATTATGGAGTTGGGTATTTATTTAATATAGTGGGTCTTGTAATATGCTATTGTTGTTCATCTATGGATTTATGTTATTTAATATGGGGTTAACTCATGGGTTAAGGTTTTGATTGAATAACGTTATTAAAGACACTTAATCTAGTTCTAAGCATCAACGATCGTTAATCAGTATATAACCCAACTAAATGAGTTGGGATCGAATCCCACAAAGAGTGGTACGTGTTCAAAATTCAAAAGTAAAGTACGAATATGTTCTAATCAGCCATAGGAATAGACATTTACGAGTAAAAACATAATTCAACTTAGGGGTGACACGAATGTCAAATAACATGGGGGTTTTGGTTACAAATTATCAACTACAGCAGCAACAAATAATATGAATTAATAGATATTGAGACGGGTTCTTGGGATGTGATTGGATTATAGGGTAAGGTAGACAAATGGGTGATTGCAACTGTTAGTAAATAGATGTAAATCAATGACAAAGCTAGATTTTAGTGGGAATAAACTTTCTCCCAAACAATTTACCTCAAATCAAGTTGGTTTCTCTCGAACACCAACAAGCAAGCAAATAAGAACAACCTTCACTTTAGTCCATTCACTCTCTCGAGCTAAATGTGTGGAAAAAGGGTTTAGGATTCACTCTCTCGAGCTGAACCCATGACAACCCAATACCGACAGACCATCAATTTAGTAATCTTGGTTTTAAAACCTCTCTCTCGAGCAAGTCAAAAACACAAAGGTAGGATTGCATTTGCAACTACAACCTTTAAATTAAACCACAATTACAGAATGAAATCACTTCTAAACAACATTTAAACTAACAATTAGCAATACCCACAAGCTAAATCAACCCATAATCACACCCCAAGAATTGGGGTTTTAGCTAGACATCATAAAAAGATAGAAATCGTTACCAAAGTGTGTTTCCATCAACCGGGTAAGATTAATTTCGTCTTTACAAAGGTCCAAGTTGAAGAATCTCAAAAACCCACTTCCAATTTCTCAAAAATGGAAATTTTCAATTCTTCAAAGCTAAGGAAAAGTTGTCTAAAAAACTCAGAATTCAAAACTCAAAAATAACTCTAATGAATGTTCAGAATAAAATTTGATATGAAACATAATGTTTGAAAATGTATTTATAGTCGCCAAAAATATGTTGCGAAGGACCCTTCGGCGTAGTAAGTCGGGCTCGCCGAACAGGTCGGTGATCCGCCCTTTGGTCAGTTCCATCGCCTTTTTGCTTTGGCCTTCAGTATCCTCAAGTTTTGTAACTTTGGGCGATCCAACACTGCATCGCGGAACCTCTTGGCGACACGCCGACTGTTCCTTTCTCTCGCCGAATTGATTTTATCCTTCAGGGCTTGGCACACTGGAACTTTAAGCGAGATGGTGGTCATTCGGCGACTCTCCAAAAGGATTTGGCAATCACCATGCCTTCATTTCTTGTTCTTTCAGCTCACTTTGTTCCTTTTTGCAAATTAGTGTCCATGCTTTGTTCCTCAATCCAAATACCTGGAAATCAAGGGTTTTACATCTGTTATTGGCACAAAACAAGCATTTGAGGACACAAAATCTATACAAAAAAATCCCTAAATGAGTTCAAATCGTGGACTCATCAACACCCCAACTTAAACTTTTGCTTGTCCTCAAATAAAACTCAAGTTCAGCAGTTCAAAAAGGATGCCTCGAACAGTGCTACACAAGACTCAATCATGAATGCACACAACAAGGCTCAACTTACTAATGCAAGGATCAATTGTGCACTCAAAGATTCAAGTTGTGACTCACCATTATCAAAGATTCTCAAGTTCACAGTACTTGCTTCAAATGCAAGTTCAAGCTCAACCAAGGTACTCAGATGCCCTCACACAAAGATGATTCCATATTCACACACTAAGGTTCAACAATTAATAGGTCCGGAATCACAATCAACACTCACACTCACAAAGATGAACACAATGCATGATTCCACCCATATGTTTGCCCTTATTTTCCAATTAACACTTGTTTCAGCTCACTCAAGATCAAAAAGGTCTTTTCAAGGCTTGTAATGGGACTGAGTGTAAATGTATGGTCATTTAGGCTCAGTGGCTTCTATCCTAATGAAATGTGGTATGAACAACACTTTCCTCCCTTTTCTTCATCATTCTCAGTCATGCTCAAAAGTCACCCCATTATTCACTTTCTAAGGACTATTGGTCACCCTATTTCTTTTGTATTTTCACAACTCTATTTCAAACTTTTTCATTCTTTTTTTCTTTTCTTTTTTCTCTTTTTTTTAATGGAGGGGTTCCATATTTCTCAAAACCATGGGTCAAAGGGTACTTCTTTGCACTTCTTGATTCACCTTCTCTTTTCACCACACCCCCAACTTAGGCTTTTGGCCTAAGTTAGCTATTCAAACAAATCACAAATCATGAGGATTATGGGTAATGGAAATAGAAAGGTCACAATTGCATTAAGTTTCTTCCAAGGAAAGAGTAAGGATTAAAGGATGCTCAAACAAAGTTCACACACTCACAAGGTAGGCCACAAAAGAGGTATAATGTCAAATTGTTTCATTCTTTAAAATTGTTTCCTAAGATAATTTCAAGAGCTCACATCACTTGGTCAACCGGACCAACGGGGAAAATTCTAGGTGTCATCACACAGGGTTCACGGTAAGCTCATCACACAAGGCATTGACACCAAAGTCAAACAAGACTTCACACTTTCGCTAGTGTGCAATGATCATCACAAGCGACTCATTCGATAATCGGCTAGTCACAACGAGATGCAAAAAGTTCACATATTGTCTATGCAACTTCATTTGTCATCATAGCTGCACATTCATTTTTGTTCGATTATGAGCACTATTCAAGTCATCGGTATTGATCAAGACCGATACTCAAATTTGCAAAATAACAGCCACATTCAAACACAATCAAGAAGTGGCACAAAATTTTCAAAAAGAGTTAAACCATTTACAATTAAAATAAGGAGCCACAAGCTCAAACATCCACAAAAACAGTGTCACAAAACCCAATATATACAGAAAATAACATTAAAAAGAGAGGTAGGTATGGAAATACCTCACCCCACCACAAAAAAAAACTATTTGTCCTCAAATGCAATAAACAACAAATATCCAAAAAGTAATAGAAGAATACTGAGAGGGAGGTAAAGAGAAATTCTGTCTAAACAGTCACTCCATCTGTCGGGGCATCAGTGCCTGGTGTCACACTCTGATCTTGGGCATCATTGCCCGGAGTCACCTCAGAAGTAGTAGGTCCACTAGGGGCTGCCAAAGGTGTGTCTGCCAAAGATGTCTGTACAGCTACATCGACCATGGCCTCCTCAGTCTCCGTAAGAACCTCGTAAGAAGCCTCTTCAACAACCTCAAGAATCTCCTCATCCGTCTCAGCCTCAGACTCGGGATCAGCTACCTCCTCAGCTTGAACATCTTCTCCGGTGGTAGCCGAAGGCATATTGTGCTCAACTGGCACATCTGGATCTCTACCATCCCGAAAATCATAGACATTTCAGTGGACTTCAGTTGGTCCACATCTCTCCTCAGCATAGTAATAGTGGACTTTAGAGCCGTCACCTCCTCAGTGGCCCCTTGGCCACGCTCGCACACAGCTATCCTAGCCACAAGGGCATCAATGGTAGCACTCAAAGGTGTCACAGCATCAACGAGGGCTATCTGAATTATGCTCGAAATTGAGGCCTCAAGTCTGGCGGCACGGAGATCAGCAGAATGGGCTAGCTACCCCATCCGTAGTAATGCAGCCTGAGTGAGCGGGGGCCGGGAGGCAGCAACAACAACAGCACCAGATCTGGGAGGCAATGGTGCAGCAGAGGAACTTGGAGTATCAGAAGGAACAACACCAGATGTACCTGAAGTCCTATGGGTTGGAGTAGGCAATGTTGCCTCTGCATGTAATGTCTGAGGATCAACAACCGGGGATGTATCCACCGTGGCTTCCTTCTTCTTCTCCGCCTCATCTTTCAAGTACTCCGCCTCAATCCTCCGGATGTCGGTAGAAGATTTGGGAATCACTTCCACATCCTTCTTCTCATCTCCAGGAACCCAAGCTCGTCTGCACAGCTCGGTGAACAACATTGGAAAGGGGAGGGAAGTCTGGCATTGCTTGGCCCTCATAAGCATTTCCTGTGCAATAATCATCCCCAAATTCAGCCTCGTCCCATCAATGATGCAACCAAGACATGTTGCTTTGGCATGGCTTAGAATAGACTTGTTCTGGAATGGCATGATGGTACTGCTGATGAAGCCAAACCAGAACCTTGCTGCTATATTGAGGTCCTTCTTTTCAATGGATGCCCTAACCTCAAGCCACTTGGGAGTTCTAAGATCGCATTAATGGCAGCATAATCACACTGCACCTTTTTACCCTTGACAACCACATAGTCGATCAGCTTGAATTTGGCTTTCGGCTTCTTCCCTTATGGTATCAAGGCATTGTAAGCACTGTAGAATTATTTGACCCAATTTGGAATGTAAAGGCCACGGGGCTTGGTGAATAGCTGGAATTTGTGTGACCTCAGGCAGCTCATGATCTCAAGGTACATGTCTATGACACCATAAATAGACAACCTCTTCTCCTTTATGATGGTCCTCAATCCCTCAGTCCTCAGTTTGTTTATAAACCATGGATGAGGACCCTGTACCGGTGGTGCTAGGACCACGACTTGTGCTGGAGTGGGAGGAGTAGTAGCGGCCTGGGATGGCCTGATCCTAGACGGATCATTCAGACTGTTTGAACGTAGCTCCACTCTCTAAGCTGCTAGTAGCTCATCTTCAAGCTCAGAAGTGGCAACCTAAGGATCCTGGTGCTCACCCTCACTCTCAGAAGTGGTGAGGTGAGTGGCATAGATGTCGTCACTATTGGAGATGGCCTCCGGTGACGCAAGTGCAAGTACCTTGCCCTTTCCTTTTCCCTTCCCACTAGTTGTGGGAAATTTGGTTGCCTTAGCCTTGGATGCAGCTGCATCCTCGTTGATTTTTATTTCCTTGGCCCGCTTATGGGGCGACATGTCTCTTTCGGCCACTTTTGGTCTAGCCATGTCTACAAAAACATCGAAAAGAATTAGGAATATTTCAAGAAAATGCACAGAAAAATGAATGCAGACAGACTCGCCGATCCAATCGGTGAGTCGCCGAATCACTTTAGCGAGCCAGATCGGGGTCACCGAAAGGATTGGCTCAAAAATTTCTCAGAAAAATGACATGTCGGCGATGGGAAGGGCCTTTCGGCGAATCGCCGATAGTATTCGGTGAGGAAGGATAAGCCCGCCGAAAGTTACAGTGCATTTTAGGGGTTAAGGGCGCAAAAAGGGTGATAAAAAAGGACTTTCGGCGAGTCGCCGAGTGCACTAGACGATCTTAGGCTTCTTGCCAAAAGTTACAGAACCAAACTCAAGATTTATCATGAAAATAAAGGCAATGAAGGGTGATTCGGTGAACCGCTGAGTGGTTCAGCGAGCTCGACCCAGCTCGCCAAACTGACGTGCCTACTTTCAACCTCATTCTCCAATTTCAACCCCGCAGCCCCCGAAAACAAAATCAAAGCATGCACCCATTCAATTAAACTAAGACCCATTACACCTATCCCCCCCGGGATACTCAGACTTTTCCTGGTTTGGCCAAATTTGGCCATTTGACGACTTTAGCTAGGAATGACGTTAATCGCTCAATCATCGGGAAAAATACGTAATTTGGCACAAATGCGGGTTACTCAGACTTCACCTTACTAGACCCAATGACAATTAAGCAACACCCAATAGTTTCAATTACTTTTAAGCATGAAAAATTCAGGAATTTAACAACAAAGGCACTACATGCATGATATTTGAATTAAAATAGGCACACAAGCATGCAATTATGATCAGAGAGGCCCAACATACATCACTAAGATGAAAATTCATTGCAAAAGAATAAAAATCGCTAAATATAGATTTTGGGGTTCGGAAAACCAACCTTTGAAGCTGAATAAACAAGTTGTAAAGCTAGGTAGCAAAGAATCCAACTTCGAACACACAAATGACGACTAGAAAGAGATAATAAAGCAAGAATATAGGAAATTATAGTGCGGGTGTGAGTTTGGAAAGTTGAAAAGTGAGGGAATGTGAAAGATTTTGAACTTTTGAACTATTGGCCTTTAAAAACTGTCTAGTTCTCGCCCATTCAGTGACATTAGTCTTTCTCGCCGACTCACTCGATGACACGCCGAGTTTTACAGGGCCTCTAGTTAATGTGGGGGTCAAACGGCAGACAAAATCGTGATCCCCAACCCGCTCGGTGATTCGCCAATATGCTCCTAGGCTCACCGAGTTTTACAGACTCCAATTTCAAAATGTCTTGAGTCTAACGGCGGTCCAGGTCAGGCTCGCCGACCTTCTTGGTGAATCGTCGACTGGACTTTTTGCTCGCCAATGTGCACTGTTCAAACACATTCCACACTTTAACCTGCACAATTAACACACGATTATTTTACAAATCAAAACGAAAGCAAATAAAACTTGGGTTGCCTCCCAAGCATCACCTTAGTTAACGTCGCGGCACGACGCAAGTCCACGCTCAAACCTCATTCTTGGGGTTGGCCATAGTATAACTAGGCAACCCCCTTTGCTGTCTCGAGTTTAAATGAGACGAGATATGACCCATTTGGGTCTCCAACTGCTTGATCGAGATGGAATGGGAGGTAACCGTCTGGCTAAGGGTCGACACATCTTGTTTCATTTCTTTCAAAATTTTGTCCGACCCCTCAACTTTGTTGTGGATACGAGAAAGCATATCATCAGACTGACCAACCTCATAATCCTTTGGCTTTTGGCGATCGTGGGAGGAACATATCTATCCTTCTCCCCGTCTCTCTCTTTCCAAGTGGGGTTACGATCCCTCCGCTCTTTATCACGATCCTTCCAACCTTCATCCATGTTCCAACCTTGGTTACCACCTTGCCTCGGGTAGTTTGAACGATAATCACCTCCTTGGTTGGGTAGAAAGTTCACTTTTTCGTTGTACAAAGCCTCAAACTTGGCCTCATCAGGATTAGCACACCCGACACCCACAACATTGAAACTTCGAGCACCAGCTCCCATAACATTTTTGGACAAAATGTCAAGTTGTGTCATGATCTTGGCCATGTTCTGGTCTCTCTCTTGGTCTTTCTCCAGCTGCTTCTTGGTCAATTTAAACGTGAGAGGGGAGACCTGATCTTTGCGGGTGTACCAAGCCCGATTAATTATGGTCATACCATCTAAAAGTTGGACTGTTATAACGTAAGGTTGTTGCATCAAACCTCCCAGAGAAAGTTGGTCCACTACACCCTTGTTCACCGAATCAAGACTTTGGTAAAAATATTGCAGCAAAGCGTTGTCGGGCAAACATGAGTTGGGCATTAATGCAGCACCAACTTCTTCAATCGCAGCCAAGTCTCATGAATTGGCTTACACTCGAAACGCTTAAAACTTTGAATGTTGTCCCGAAGAGTCATCATCTTCGAAGGAGGGAAAAATCGCACTTGAAATGCAGTGACAAGCTCTTTCCACGAAGTTATTAATTCTCGTGGCAATTCAACCAGCCACTTACATGTTTCTCCCATTAAAGAAAACAGAAACAACCTTAATCGGACCAACTCTTGAGATATATTCTTGAAGGAGAACGACCCGTAAACATCAACAAAGTTTCTAATATGCTCATGGGGATCCTCATGATCCAAAACACCGAATAGCCCCTTCAATTGCAAGAGCTGCAACTTAGTACCTGTGATATGGAACACAACGTTCCCTTCAACTGGAGACAAGCGAATGGCACCAATTCCTCCCATAAGATGACGGTCATTAGCATTTGGCTCATTGACATCGTTGAGGTTGCCGATGTCATCTTGGTGCCCAACTTGGCTACCATTGCTTTCGTTCACACTCATACTCTCTGTTTCAAAACACAAACAAGCAAAACAAAACTAAAAGTAAGTAAGTTCAACAAAAACTAACAAGAACAAAATTAAACTTAACTAAAGAATCTTAACCAACACCACTCCACGGCAGCAGCACCATTTGATTGAATAACGTTATCAAAGACACTTAATCCAGTTCTAAGCGTCAATGATCGTTAGTCAGTATATAACCCAACTAAATGAGTTGGGGTCGAATCCCACAGGGAGTGGTACGTGTTCAATATTCAAAAGTAAAGTACGAATATGTTCCAATCAGCCATAGGAATAGACATTTACGAGTAAAAACATAATTCAAATTAGGGGTGACACGAATGTCAAATAACATGGGGGTTTTGGTTACAAATTATCAACTACAGAAGCATCAAATAATACCAATTAACATATATTGAGACGGGTTCTGGGGATGTGATTGGATTATAGGGTAAGGTAGAAAAATGGGTGATTGTAACTGTTAGTAAATAGTTGTAAATCAATGACTAAGCTAGACTTTACCCCGAATCAAGTTGGTTTCTCTCAAACACCAACAAGCAAGCAAATAAGAACAACCTTCACTTTAGTTCATTCACTCTCTCGAGCTAAATGTGTGGAAAAGGGTTTAGGATTCACTCTGTCGAGTTGAACCCATGAAAACTCAATACCAACAAACCATCAATTCACTAATCTTGGTTTTAAAACCTCTCTCTCGAGCAAGTAAAAACCACGAAGGTAGAATTGCACTTGCAACTCTAACCCTTTAAATTAAACCACAATTACTGAATGAAATCAGTTCTAAACAACATTTAAACTAACAATTAGCAATACCCACAAGCTAAATCAACCTATAATCACATAATCACAAACCAAGAATTGGGGTTTTAGCTAGACATCATAAAAAGATAGAAATCGTTACCAATTTGTATTTCCATCAACTTGGTAAGATTAATTTCATCTTTACAAAGGTCCAAGTTGAAGAATCTCAAAGACCCACTTTCAATTTCTCAAAAATGAAAAACTTCCATTCTTCAAAGCTAAGGAAAAGTTGTCTAAAAAACTCAGAATTCAAAACTCAAAAATTATTCTAATGAATTTTCAAAATAAAATTTGATATCAAACATAATGTTTGAAAATGTATTTATAGTCGCCAAAAATATGTTGCGAAGGACGCTTCGGCACAGTAAGTCGGGCTCGCCGAACAGGTTAGCGATCCACCCTTTGGTCATTTCCATCGCCTTTTTGCTTTTGCCTTCAGCATCCTCAAGTTCTGTAACTTTGGGCGATCCAACACTGCATCGCGGAACCTCTCGGCAACACGCCGACTGCTCCTTTCTCTTGCCGAATTGATTTTCTCCTTCAAGGCTTGGCACACTAGAACTTTATGTGAGATGGTGGTCATTCGGGACTCGCCAAAAGGACTTGGCGATCACCGGGCCTTCATTTCTTTGTTCTTTCAGCTCACTTTGTTCCTTTTTGTAAATTAGTGTCCATGCTTTGTTCCTCAATCTAAATACCTGGAAATCAAGGGTTTTACATCTGTTATTGGCACAAAACAAGCATTTGAGCACCCAAAATCTATCCAAATAAATCCCTAAATGAGTCCAAATCATGGACTCATCAGGTTTCAAATTTAATCCTAGTCTAGATCATCGGTTGATGCTCAATAGAGATTAATTGAAGTGGATAAATAACTTGATGCATGCAATATATGTTTCGTTGCTATGATTTGCTCGAAAGAGAAATTATGGTTCATGTCTAGTTGTCAAATCTTCTTTAAAAAGAGATTTCCATAAGGATTTAATGGGTCGATTTGTGATTCTCACATATGAGAACCAAAAGAAATTTTATGATATGGTACTATGAGATCGAAAGAAGATTAGTGTTGGTAAAGATTATCTAGCCTATCCATATTTGTCTAGAACTATTAATCAACACTTTTACCACTATCTGATATTAATACCAATCCCACACCCCTAGATCCACTCTTACTTGTGAAATTACTACATTTTTAGTTTAATTGTGATACTTGATTACAACCCTCTTTTTTGTAAATTTAGTGGAATCATCCATCCGATTGTTCTAAAGTGCTATAATGAGTCGGTTTACATTTTAATTTTTTAGTTGAATTCTTATCCTTGAACCACTCACTGTGGGATTCGACCCCGACTCTTCCTTGGGTATTTTTATTGATGACGCTGCTTACTCCTCTAATTGTTTTTAGGGTAATTTGTGCATTATCAGACATCCTAAGATCTTTTCTAAGACCTTGTGCTCTGAATACCATGTTTGTCAGACCGAAAGTACACCCTGGATTTGACATGGCGTATAAGACCCCGAGAGTCCCTATACAAGCCACTTGACATACATACAACACAATATTATAGAAAATACGAGAAATTAAGCAATAAGTCTCATATCATAAAAGAGTTGGATATAAGAGAGGAAGTCTACCTATAGTCTTGACAATTCAATCTAATACATCAAAAGAAGTGGTCGGGACGTATCATGTACACCACATATAATATCTAAAAACTAAAGGCATAAGATAAGGATAGTAAAGTTGACATGGTCCTCGAAACTTAAGGACTCACAAATTATTCACGGTCGAGCGATCAACTAGCTACGAGCGGGAGGATGAGAAGCATCGAACCCTACATTATGAGACAATGTAGGCATAAGTATGCATTAGTACATTGAATGTACTAACTATGAGGATATGCATAGGAATGTAAAACATGATCATATGGGGACATAAAGGGAAAACATGATAATCATGACCAAGCTAAAACATAGTAAAACCTTTAAAGAAGAATCATATATCATGAACATGGTGAAGACATCTTAAAATAATAAGAAAAGCTTCATAAAACATTTGAAAGTAACCTAGTTCATTTTATGGGATAGTTACTGTTAACCGACATAGACCACGTGAGCTATAATGTGTAATTTGGTGGCTTGCACCCACACCAAAAAGAGACGTCCCTTACCTTCTAAGACAAGGACATTAAACTTCTAGTGTATGTGGATTCACTAACTATATCATTTAAGACAAATCCTGCGAGGGCACGTAGTCAGGGACAATGAGATTGCAACTACCAACCTCTACTAACGGGAGAGCCTCCATCTTAACGTCCTCTCTGTGGTGCTAAGTGAAATCCCAACGGAATAGTCATTTTCATAAATTTATCATCATACATGTGAAAACACAATTTAGTTATTAATCCAAGCTTAAATCGTCATAGAACAGCTCCTTAAATCACGATTTGTACTTTGTGTGAGAAAACCTTTCACCAAATCATGATTCCTTAATATGTGAGAAAACCTTTCACAATTTCATTGATACCAATCTTACAAGCAACCTAAGTTCATAAAACATTTTTTTCATAAATCATGCATGACTTTATAAATCATCATTCATAAACTCATATCTTCCTTCAAAATCATGAATAGTGCAGGGGTCCATATAAAATCAATTAGAAAATATGTAACTGAATCAAATAATTCATAAGAAGATTAAAATCAAACAATTGAATCATAACAATTAAGATCCATCGAGAATTGGATGAAATTAAGATCCATCAAGAATTGGATGAAAACTCTAGCCAAATTTGATGAAATTGAATTGGAAACATGAAGATCTTCTGGGGCCTAATGGATGAATTGAATCCATTGGTGAATTTCCACATGTCTTAATAATCAAAGCCCAAAAGTAGTGGAGGAATAATGAGACTTGAAGCTTGAACCCTAGATTTATTCCTTGAAGCTTGAGAGAGTTTAGAGAGGATGAACTTGGATGAGATTTGAGAATTTGAGAGAATGATAGGGTTTGGGTAGATTCAGGGATTAAAAGGTATTTATAGGCCTTAGTTTAAGGTCAAAACGACATAGTATGGACATTAAATGCATAGGAAAAGACTCAAATACCCTTAAAAATAATTATTAGAGTGATCGGCGGGTTGGACCTATGGTCCGTAGAACTTTCTATGGATCATACTGGTCAGCCGTAGAACCAAATTTAGAAATACAAAAATCCAATCATTTCCCATGAGACCTTTCTACGGTCCGTCATTCAATCTATGGTCTGTAGACCCCTTCTGTAGAATACAAGTTCAAGTCCAAAATTTTACTAAGTCTGGGACCCCTTTACGAAACCCATCTACAATGTGTAGTCCAAATGAATACGCATCGTCTTTACTCATAGGTTAAACTTCAAAAACTTATTTTTTTCCTAAACTTGATTAACATTTCAAGGACACTTCTTCCAATTCTAAGTGTCAACGATCGCTAGTCAGTATATATCCCAACTAAGTGAGTTGGGATCGTTCCCACAGAGAGCGGTACGTGCTTAAGATTCAATAGGTAAGTACGAATAAGTTTGAATCAATCATAGGAATAGACATTATCGAATAAATACATAATGTAAATCAGGGGGTGACACGAATGTCAAATAAGGGGGTTTTGGTTTTAACTATCAGCTACAACAACAACAATTAATACGAAAAAAAAATAGGGAGACGGGTTCTTGGAATGTGATTCAATTACGGGCTATTATAGACAAATGGTAGTTGCAACTATTAGAAAACAGTTGTAAATCAGTGAATAAGCTAAACTATAGAGGAGGTAAACTTTCTCTCAAACAGTTTACCCCGAATCAAGTCGATTTCTCTCGAATATTGACAAACATGCAAATTAAGAACAACCTACGCTTTAGTCCATTCACTCTCTCGAGCTGAATGTGTGGAAAAGGATTTAGGATTCACTTTCTCGAGCTGAACCCATGACAACCCAATACCCATAGACTATCAATCAATAATCTTGATTTTAAAACCTCTCTCTCAAGCAAGCCAAAAATATGAAGGTAGAATTGCGTTTGCAACTACAATTGTTTAATTTAAACCACAATTACTGATTGATATCACTTTTAAACAACATTTACACTAATAATTAGCAACACCCATTAGCTAAATCAGCCCACAATCACACCTCAAGAATTGGGGTTTTAGCTAGACATCATAAAAAGATAAAAAAATCGTTACCAAATTGTGTTTCCATCAACTGGGTACGATAATTTCGTCTTTACAAAGGTCCAAATTGAAGAATCTAGAAGACCCACTTTCAATTTCTCAAAAATGGAAAGTTTCAATTATTCAAAGCTAAAGAAAACTTGTCTCTCAGTTCAGAACACTCAATATTCAAAAATAAGATACTTGATAATGATAAAAGCTCTATAATTTAATGTTTTAAAATGTATTTATAGTCGATAAAATATGCTATGAAGGTCCATTCGGCGCAGTAAGTGGCGATCGCCGACCCACTCGGCAATGCACCATTTAGCCAATTTCATCGCCTTTTTGTCTTGGCCTTCAGCAACCTCCAAGTCTGTAACTTTAGGCGATCTAACACTGCATCACGGAACTACTCGGCGATTCCCCGAATGCTCCTTTCTCTCGCCAACTTAATTTTCTCCTTCAGGGCTTGGCACACTGGAACTTTAGCGAGGTGATGGCCATTCAGCGACTTGCCAAATGGACTAGGCGATCACCAGGATCTCTTTTCTTCCTTCTTTAAGCTCGTTTCATTCCTTTTTGCAAATTAGTGTCCATGCTTTGTTCCTCAATCCAAATACCTAGAAATCAAGGATTTTACATTAGTTATTAGCACAAAAGAAGCGTTTGAGGACACTAAATCTATCCAAATAAAGACCTAAATGAGTCCAAATCCCGCACTCATCAACACCCCCAACTTAAACTTTTGTTTATCCTCAAGTAAAACTCAAGTTCAACAGTTCAAAAAGAATGTCTCAAATAGTGCTACACAAGACTCAATCATGAATGCACCCAACAAGAATCAACTTACTTATGGAAGGATCAATTTTGCATTCAAAGATTCAAGTTGTAACTCACCAATATCAAAGATTCTCAAGCTCACAATACTTGCTGCAAATGCAAGTTCAAGCTCAACAAAGGTACTCAAATGCCCTCACACATAGATGATTCCATATTCACACACAATGGTTCAACAATTTATAGCTTCGAAATCAAAAACAACTCTCACACTCAAAAAGATGAACATATGCATAACTTCACCTATAGGTTTGCCCTTATTTTCCAGCCAACATTTGTTTCATCTCACTCGAGATCAAAAAGGTCTTTTCAAGGCTTGTAATGGGGTTGAGTGTAAAGGTATGGTCATTTAGGCTCAGTGGCTACTGTCCTCATGAAATGTGGTATGAACAACACTTTCTTTCATGTTCTTTTTCATTCTTATTCATACTCAAAATTCACCCCATTATTCATTTTTCATGAAACTTTGGACACCCCATTTCTTTTTGCAACTTTATTTCAAATCTTTTTCATTCTTTTTTTTCTTTCCTTCTTATTTTCTTTTTCTCTTTTTTTTTTTGTATGGAGGGGTTCCATCTTTTTTAAAACCATGGATCAAGGGGGGTTCTTTTGCATTTCTTGATTTACCTTCTCTTTTCACCACACCCCCAACTTAGGATTTTGGCCTAAGTTGGCTATTCAAACAAACCACATCTCATGAGGATTAAGGGTGAAGGGATAAAGAAAGGTTACAATTGCATCAAGTTTCTTCCAAGAATAGGGTAAGGCTCAAAGGGTGCTCAAAGGGAGTTCACACATACTCACAAGATAGGCCACAAAAGAGGTATAATGTCAAATTGTTTCATTATTTAAAATTGTTGCCTAAGATCATTTCAAGAGCTCACATCACTTGGTCAACCGGACCAACGGGGTGAATTCTAGGTATCATCATGCTTGGTTCACGGTAAGCTCATCACACAAGGCATTGACACAAATGTCAAACAAGACTCCACACTTTTGCTAGTGTGCAATGTTTATCACAAGAGACTCAATTTGATAATCGGCTAGTCATAATGAGATGCAAAGAGTTCACATATTGTCTATGCAACTTTATTTAGCCTCATCGTAGCCGCACATTAATGTTTGTTCGATTAAGAGCACTATTTAAGTCATCGTTATTGATCATAACTGATACTTAAATTTGCACACGAACAGCCACATTCAAACACAATCACAAAGGGTGGCAAAATTTTTAAAAGGGTCCAAAAACCATTTGCAATTAAAACAAGGAGCTATAAGCTCAAGCATCTACAAAAACAGTATAAAAAACAATAATTTCAACACAAAACCCAATATATACACAAAAATCATAATCACAAGAGGTGGGTATGGAAATACCTCACCCCACCACAAATAAAAAGCAATTTGTCCTCAAATGCAATAAAAACAAAATATCCAAAAATGAATAAAAATGACAAAGATGGAGGTAAAGAGGGATCCTATCTACATAGTCGCTCCGTCTGTGGGGGCATCAGTGCCCGGAATCTCCCTAGAAGTACCAGCTCCACTAGCTCCAGCCATGGTGGTGTCTCCCAAAGAGATCTAGAGAGCGGTCTGAAACATCGCATCCTCTAAGTCCACGAGATCATCATATACCTCAGCATCTCACACCTCTATCTGCTCCTCGTCGGTCTCTGCCTCAGACTCACCAGCTACTATGTCATCCATCTGTACATCTCCAGTGGCAGGTGGAGAAATCTCAGATGTTGCAGGAGCATCCTCTGTCTCAGCTGCCTCAAATAAGGTGGTGAAGTCTGTAGACTTGAGATAATCCACATCCTTCCTCAGGTCTGCCACTTAGGCTCTTAAAGCCGTCACCTCAGAAGAGTCCCACTGTCTACTCTCACAAGCCTCAAATCTTGTAGTGAGAGTGTCAATAGATGCTCGTAAGGGGGTCAATACAGCTAGGATAGCACTTTCAATCATCCATGAGCTACAACCACTAATCGAGTAGCCCTCACATCAGCCAAATGGGCTAAGTGCCCCATTTTCAAGAGAATGGTCTGAGTGATCTTGGTTGGCTAGGCTGTAGTAGAAGCACTAGAAGTCTGGGAGGAAGAAGTACATGAAGGCTCAGAGGCTGGAGTAGGAAAAGATGCCTCTGCAAGTATAGAGTCAATGTCCACCTCTGGTGATCCATCTACCGAGGCTGCTCTCCTTTTGTCAGCCTCTTCCCGAGTGTACTCGGCCTTAATACGTCGGATGTCTGTGAAGGAGGAAGGAGTAACCTCAATGTCTCTCAACGCATTTCGAGGAACTCCAGCACGCTGTCATAGCTCTGTAATCAGCATCAGGAATGGTAGGGAGGTCTGGCTCAGCTTGGCCCTCACGGGCATCTCCTGCTCCATGAGGAGTCCCATGTTAATGCTCCTCCTGGATATGATTGACCCAAGGCAGGCTGCCTTAGGGTGGCGAAGGATAGACTCGTTCTGGGAAGGCATGATGGTGCTGATGATGAAGCCAAACTAGAACCGAGCAGCAATATTCAGATCCTTTTTCTCGATGGGAACCCTGCCTCGATCCACCTTTAGGTGGTATCGAAAATCAAAGGTGCAATACATCCTTTTAAATCATCAAGGAACTGAGTAGTAGGAAAGCCCTCATATGCCACTGTAGCACCTAGACCCTTGTTGAGTACAGTATTAATGTACTCACTGTTACACCTTACTTCCTTTCCTCTGACCATGACAGACTTCACTAGTCTAAAAGCACTGCCCTTCTTCTTACCCTTGGGTACCAAGTCACCATATGATGTATAGAATTCTTGGACCCATGAAGGAATATAGGGGCCTCGGGAACTGGTGAACTACTCAAACCGATGGTACTGTAGCATGTCCCTCATATTTCAGTATTTTTCCTCTAGGTCCTCTGTAGATAGTAGCTTCTCCTCAAGAATAGTCCGCGACCCATCAGCTTTCAATCTATTAAGTAGTCGTGGAAGGACCTGCACTGGTGTCACTAGGGCCACATGTGGTGCCGGAGCTAGGACTGTACTAGCTATAAGAGGAGTGGTAGTTGTTGGGACTCTAGAGATGAGTCAGGACGAGATCTAGCACGAAGCTCTGTCTGCCAGGACTGTAGTGGTTGGTCATCCTCTGGCTCAAATAGTGCAGCCTGGGAGTCGATGGACCTCTCTCCTTGCCGGAGTTGTGCTTCAGAACCTCAGCAACTGGCTTCTTGCCCTTGCCCTTGCCTCCCGTTTGAGGCTCTGTTCTTCCCTTTATATGGGGATTAGTTCCTCATTCGTTTATGACTACTCCCTGTGCTCATTTACGGGGTGACATATCAAGGTTGGTCCTAGACATATATCTGTAAAAACATCAAAGAAACTGAGAAACAGTTCAAGCAAAAACATAGAAAAATAGTTGCAGACAGACTCGCCAAATGGATCGGCAAGCCGCCGAATCGCTTTGGCGAGCCAGATCGGGCTCGCCGAAAGGATTGGCTCAAAAAATTCTCAGACAAATAACATGTCGGTGATGGGAAGGGTCTTTCTACGAATCTCCGACAGCATTCGGCGAGCAAGGAATAGCCCGCCAAAAGTTACAGTGCATTTTAAGGGTTAGGGGAGCAGAATGGGAGATCAAGAAGGACTTTCGGCTAGTCACCGAGTGCACTCGGCGAACTCAGGCTTCTCGCCGAAAGTTATAGAACCCAACTTCTAATGTAGCATGAAATAAAGGCAATCTAGAGGGATTCGGCGAACCACCGAGTGGTTCGGCAAGCTCGACCTAGCTCACCAAACTGCCCAACGTGCCTACTTTCAGCCCCATTCTCCAATTTCAACCTCGCAGCCCCCAAAAACAAAATCAAAGCATGCACTCATACAATTAAACCAAGACCCATTACACCCATGCCCCTGGGATACTCAGACTTCTCCCGGTTTGTCCAAATTTGGCCATTTGATGACTTTTTCCCTGAAGAATGACGTCAACCGCTCCATCATTGGGCAAAGCGCATCATTTGGCACAAGTGCAGGTTACTCAGACTTCACCCACTAGACCCAACAACAATTTAAGCACAACCCAACAATTTTGATCAATTTTAAGGCATGAAAATTATGGGAAGTCAACAGTTAGGCATTATAGGCACGATATTAAAATTAAAACACGCATATAATTACGATCAGAGAGGATCAACACACAGCACTGCGATAAGAACAATTGCTAATGAGTCAAAATTGCTAAATATAAGTTCGGGGTTCGGAAAACCAACCTTAGAAGCCGAATAAATCAGTTGAAATGCTAGGCCGCAAACAAATCCAACTCCGAACACACAATCGACAACCAAAAAGTAGTAAGAATGCAAAAAATTAGGAAATTATAGTGTGGGTGTGAGTTTGGGAAGTTGAAAAGTGGGGGAATGTGAAAGATTTGGAACTTTTATACTATTGGCCTTTAAAAACCGTCCAGTTCTCGCCCATTCGGCAACATTAGTTTTACTCACCGACCCACTCGGCGACACGCCTAGTGGGCACTTATCTCGCTGAGTTTTACAGAACCTCCATTTAATATGGGGGTCCAAATGGCGGACAAAGTCGCGATCGTCGACCTATTCGGCGACACGCCGATTTGCTCCTGGGCTCCCCGAATTTTACAGACTCCAACCTTAGAATTTCTTGAGTCTAACGGCGGTCCAAGTTGGGCTCGCCAACCTCTTCGGTGAGTTGCTGACTGGACATTTAGCTCGCCAATCTGCACTTTCCAAACACATTCCACACTCTAACCTACATAATCAACACATAATTATTTACCAAAAACAAAAAGAAAGCAGTAAACCTTGGGTTGCCTCCCAAGAAGCGTCATGGTTAATGTCGTGGCATGATGAAGTTCTCATTCAAACTACGTTCTTGGGGTTGGCCATAGTATCACTAGGCAACCCCTCTTATTGTCTTAGGTAGAGATGAGGCAACACATGACCAATGAGGGTCTCAAGTAGCTGGATAGATTTGGAGTGAGAGGCAATCATCTGATTTAGCATTTCAACATTCTCATTTCTCTTCCAGCACTCTATCATGCTCATTGAACTTTTGGAGAATGATTGAGAGCATTTATTCGACAAGTCTACCCCCATCGTCCTTAGGTTTTCTCCGCTCATGAGGGGGTATGTATCTATCTTTCCTTTTGCACTGGACTTCAACCTCCAATATCTTTTTGGCCATGTCATCCAACTGAGTTAGTAGTGTGGCCAAATAGTGGTCTTTCTCTATTTCTTGGTTTGTCTCAGTCATGCGATCGAGGAGTTGGGCTACTATCGCGTAGGGTTGTCGTACTAGATAACCCAAAATAAGTTGGTCAGCCAATCCTCTATTCTCGGGACCAAGACCTCTATAGAAGCATTCCAGAAGCATCTTATCTGGAATTCCATAAGTTGGGCATTGCTGCAAGAGATTCTTAAACCATTGCCACAACTCATAAATTGACTCACCCTACAATTTACTGATATTTAGGATGTTATCCCTAAGAATCATTATGCTCAAAGAAGGGTGGTCCATTGGTTCGTCGTTGCTACAAGACATCTTCAACTCTTTCTGTACTAAACAAGCAACAAGATAATTAAAACTAAAAGTAAGTAGATTCAACTACGACTAAAAAGAACAAAATTCAACTTAACTAAAGAATATTAACCAACACCACTCCTCGGCAGCGGTGCCATTTTGATTAACGTTTCAACGACAATTCTTCCAATTCTAAGTGTCAACGATCGCTAGTCAGCATATAACCCAACTAAGTGAGTTGGGATCGTTCCCACAGAGAGCGGTACATGCTTAAGATTTAATAGGTAAGTATGAATAAGTTCGAATCAATCATAGGAATAGACATTATCGAATAAATACATAATGTAAATCAGGGGGTGACACGAATGTCAAATAAGGGGGTTTTGGTTTTAACTATTAGCTACAACAACAACAATTAATACGAGAAAAACTAGGGAGACGGGTTCTTGGAATGTGATTCGATTACGGGCTATTATAAACAAATGGGTAGTTGCAACTATTAGAAAACAACTGTAAATCAGTGAATAAGCTAAACTATAGAGGAGGTAAACTTTCTCTCGAACAGTTTACCCCGAATCAAGTTGATTTCTCTCAAACATCGACAAGCATGAAAATTAAGAACAACCTACGCTTTAAGTCCATTCACTTTCTCGAGCTGAATGTGTGGAAAAGGGTTTAGGATTTACTCTCTCGAGCCATGACAACCCAATACCCACAGACCATCAATCAATAATCTTGGTTTTAAAACCTCTCTCTCGAGCAAGCCAAAAACACGAAGGTAGAACTGCATTTGCAACTACAATTCTTTAATTTAAACCACAATTACTGATTGAAATCACTTCTAAATAGCAATTACACTAATAATTAGCAACACCAATTAGCTAAATCAGCTCATAATTACATAATCACACCTCAAGAATTGGGGTTTTAGATAGACATCATAAAAAGATAGAAATCATTACCAAATTGTGTTTCCATCAACTGGGTACGATTAATTTCATCTTTACAAAGATCCAAATTGAAGAATCTCGAAGACCCACTTTCAATTTCTCAAAAATGGAAAGTTTCAATTCTTCAAAGCTAAAGAAAATTTGTCTCTCAGTTCAGAACACTCAATATTCAAAAATAAGATACTTGATAATGATAAAAGCTTTATAACTTAATGTTTGAAAATGTATTTATAGTCACCAAAAATATGCTGCGAAGGTCCATTCGGTGCAGTAAGTCGAGCTCGCCGATCCACTCGACGATGCGCCCTTTAGCCAATTTCATCGCCTTTTTCTCTTAGCCTTCAGCATTCTCCAGGTTAGTAACTTTGGGCGATCTAACACTGCATCGCGGAACTACTCAGAGATCCGCCGACTGCTCCTTTCTCTTGCCAACTTGATTTTCTCCTTCAGGCTTGGCACACTGGAACTTTAAGCGAGGTGATGGCCATTCGACGACTCGCCAAATGGACTAGGCGATCACCAGGCTCTCTTTTCTTCCTTTTCAGCTCGCTTCGTTCCTTTTTGCAAATTAGTGTCCATGCTTTGTTCCTCAATTGAAATACCTGGAAATCAAGGATTTTACATCAGTTATTAGCACAAAAAAAGTGTTTGAAGACACTAAATCTATCCAAATAAAGCCCTAAATGAGTCCAAATCTCGGACTTATAAAAACTCAACCTCATTTATATGAGTGTCATCTATGACCCTTACTACGAACCGTAGAGTAGTCTCGTAGGACACAACCAGTAATCAAAACATAAAGTTCTTCCCTTTTTCCATTTTTTGAGGTGTTACTGTCCTCTTATCTATGGTTATGTACTCGATAAGCTATAAATGTGTCATGTCTTGTCTAATCACCTATCTTCAATACTTCTTCTGCGTACCGCTACTTCTCCTAAGACTCACCATAGCCACCCCTCATACCACTTCACTAAGGCATTTGTACATCTCCTCTTCACATGTTCAAATCATTTCAGCTTCGGTTTCCTCATTTTTTCCACCATAAAGACCACTCCAACCTTGCTCTGAAGATCTTCGTTCATAATCCTAACTCTCCTTACCACATTCATTTCAACATCCATTCTAAGATAAACTTATAATATTTGAACGATGCACATTATTCATTACCAGACAAATAACAAGATTTTGTAAAGTTTTGTATCATGATTTCGATGTTGAAAGTTTGGTAACAAGAACTTGATTACCTTCTCAATACATCAAGAAGGACGAAGAAGAAATTATCTCTATAATTCTTTTGTCTAGTTCTCTTGCATTGCTTCCAATTTTATCATTTTATATAACAGATAAGACATAAAAATTGATTCTAATCATATTTTCTTTCTTTTAATAAAGGCAAAAGAATAGTACGTACAAGAAAAGTCTATTTCAAGAGAAAGGGATATATATAATGATCTGTTATCTATCTGTAAACACTTTTTTGTTTTGTTTTGCTTTTGGGATTAGTTAACTGATTGATTAATTTTACACGTGTAATGCATTACATACGTTCTTATTTTAATTTATATGTTACTATTTCAATTTTAAACAAAATTTAAAATAGTAAAAAAGATTTTCAAATCTCATGATACTATATTAAAAATATGTAGAATATATAAAAATGTCATTAATTTTAACTTTAAGCACTTCAGGTGAAACATTAGAATTAAGGTTGCAAAAAAAAAAAGAAGCATTTTTTTAAAAATAGACTAAGAAAATAAAACAAATAAATTAAAGTGAAGGGAATATATGTTTTTTTTTTTTTTGGGAACATTACTTTCTTTTACTTTTTTGTTATTGATTTTATTTACCATTTTTTATTATCAAATGATATGAGCAAGTTGGATGCTCCTATTAATTAAATGATATGAGCAGGTTGCATGCTCACATCTACCAACACAAAATGCCTACTTTACTTAATAGTGTCATCTACTATTTAATTGATACCTACTGTCTATATTATGCTCCATCCGTTTATTTTATTTATTAAGTTTATTATTTTAAATATAAACCTTATTTTTATTAGTTCGCAATATCAAAAGTAAAATGTCACTTTAGCATATTATGAGACACAATCTTCTTTTCAGTTTTACCATTAACATTAACTATTACTTAAAGTATTTTCTAAGTTTCTTTTAAAATGTTAATAGTTAGAAATACATCAATAATAACTTACTCAATGAAATCTCATAAGTGAAATTTAAGGAAGATAGAATGTTACACCAACCATATAAGAATAGAAAGATTGTCCCAAATAGGCTCTCGGCTCAAGTAAACCATATCAAACAAATATGAAAAAAATACAATAAAGAATACCAATGGCGACACTAATCAATATAAAAAGCAAAGAAAATGGAAAAAACATGTAATGATAAAATTGAAGTCTAACGCTTTAGTGTTTGTATTAAGATTAAGACGTCTGAATCTGAATGCACATCTGAATATTAAAATGTTGAATCAAGATCTGAATACTATATACCCAAGAATTTTTGTTTTCTCAATATATGAATGTATAAAATTTGTCTTTGTTTAAAATATAAACTATAAAACTCAAATAAAATGCTAAATTGATCTAATATTATATCAATAAAATATTTTATAAAAATTATATGATAAGTGACAGGGGAGATGACTAATGATAGTGATTGTGTGTGTCGATTTAGGATGATATTAACTAATGATGATGGTTGTGGGTAGTATCTTACGGCATAGTTGTTGTTCGTAGTAATTAACCATGGTTGGTGGTAGTGGCAATGATGAGTCCACGACTCAAATGCATATTTTGTACCAATAACTGATGTAAATCCTTGAATTTTAGGTATTTGGATTGAGGAACAAAGCATGGACACTATTGAGTAAAAAGGAACAAAGCAGCTGAAAGAACGAAGGAAAGAAGGCATGAGGATCGCCTAACCCATTAGGCGAGTCGTCGAATGACCAGGGACTCGCCTAATGTTCTAGAGTGCCAAGTCCTGAAGGAGAAAATCTAGTCAGCGAGAGAAAGGAGCAGTCAGCGAGTCGCCAAACGGTTCCGCGATGCAGTGCCATATCGCCCAAAGTTACAAAACCTGAAGATGCTGAAGGCAAAAGCAAAACGGCGATGAAAATGACCAAAGGGCGGATCGGCGATCCCGACTAACTGCGCCGACTGAACCTCCGCAACACACTTTTTGACAACTATAAATACTTGTTTAATTTTTAGCTTAGTATCTGATCTTTTGTTGAAACATATTATTTTTCAGTTTTGAAGTTTGAGAGCTTAGAACTAAGTTTAGAGAAAATATTTCGTTAGCTTTGAAGATTTCCATTTCTAAGAAATTTGAAGTGGGTGTTGAAGATTCTTCATCTTAGACCTTTGTAAAGACTATATCAATCGTACCTAGTTGATGGAAACATAACTTAATGGGTAACGATTTTTACCTTTTTCCTATGTCTAACTAAAACCCCAATTCTTGGGGTGTGATTATGGGTTGATTTAACTACTGGGTATTGTTAATTGATAGTTCATTTGCTGTTTAAACATGATTTCGTTCAGTAATTGTGGTTGAATTTAATGGGTTATAGTTGCAAATACAATCTTAACTTCGTGTTTTTTACTTTCTCGAGAGAGAGGTTTCAAAACCAAAATTACTGAATCGATGGTCTATGGGTATTAGGTTGTCATGGGTTCAGCTCGAGAGAGTGAACCCTAAACCCTTTTCCACACATTCAGCTCGAGAGAGTAAATGGACTAAAGCGAAGGTTGTGCTTCATTGCTGCTTATTGGTGTTCGAGAGAAAGTTTACCCCCACTAAAGTCTAGCTTATTCACCGATTTACAGTTGTTTACTATTAATTGCAATTACCCGGTTGTTTACCTTAGCCCATAATCATATCACATCCCGAGAATCCCGTCTCTATATTCGTATTTTCGTACTATTTGTTGTTTTAGCTAATAATACAAACAAAACCCCCTTGATATTTGACACTTGTGTCACCTCACTCTTTAACTAAGCTCTTATTCGTAAATGTGTTTAGCTATGATTGACTTGAACATATTCTTACTTGCCTATTGATTCTCAATTACGAACCACTCCCTTGGGACTCGACCCCAACTCACTTAGTTGGGTAAAAAGATATTACTACTCACAATCGTTGGCACTTAGTATTGGATGAAGTGTCCTGATACGTGAAATCAGGCAACTACTAATTAGTAGAGAAATGATATTGATAGATAATGACGCTGGTGAATGATGATGGTGGTAGTGATGTATAATGTTGACTATTAGTAGTGGTAATTATCGATAGTGATTAGTGGATGTAATAATGGTTGGTAGTTATGATTGCAAATGATAGCTAATGGTGATGATGATTGACTTTGGTGATGCCGGTAGTGATAGTTATGATTGGGCTGAGGATGGTGGTTGTGCATGGATGGTAGGTGGTGGTGAGTGATGGTGGTGGTTTTTTTGGATGATATTGGTGGGTGAAAATAGATGGAGTAGCCATGAATTGTCATCTTTATAGCAATTCTTAATTAAACATCTTAGTGATATTAAGACTTTGTTATAGATCTTAATTACTCAGACTTATTTAATGATTGTAAAATAATAAAAACAAACACATTTAACGATTAAAATCTGAATGACTAAGATTCAAATATGAATGGCTAAGATACATATTTGAATGATTAAGATTCATATCTTAAAAACAAACAGACTTAATGACTAAATCATTGAGATATGTATTATTAAGATTAAAACCTTCATTGAGTACAAACAAATAAAACCTAAAAAGTAGGAGTATAAGGAAATAATAATGCCATTGATAAGGAAAATTAGACACCGCGCGACTACCTACTAAATTTCTACCTTAATCATTGACCTTCATATCTTCCTTTCTAGGGTCATGTACTCAAAAGTTACAGGCGTGTCATGTCTTGTCTAATAACTTTTTTCCAATATTTATTTGGCTTACCTCTTCCCCGTTTCAGGCTAATTATAACCAACCTCTCACATCTTCTGACTGAGACATTTGGGCATCTCCTTTTCACACATATGAACCATCTCAATCTCCCTTACATTATGTTGTCCACCACGTAGGTCACTCCCAAATATCTTTATTCCTAATCCTCCTGGTATTTCCACACATCCATCTTAACATTCTCATTTTTGCTATTTTCATCTTCTATACATGCGAGTTCTGGTCATTCAACACTTCACCCTATACAATAAAGGTTGTCTAACAAACACTTTATAAAACTTACCTTTAATTCGTGATGGCAAATTCTTATCACATAATACATTAGATACGAGATTTCATTTCACCCACTCTTCTCTAATACCATGTGTAACATCCTCTTCAACCTTGTTATTTTTTAGGTTATAAGTTGTCACGATCCAGACCGTCGTGATTGGCACCCACACTAACCCTCCGGTGGGAGAACCATTACTACAACCCAAACTAAACAACTCAACCAAAAACTAAGGCATTTAAAGATACGGAAGTAGGTTTAAATGACTATAAAAATGGAGTCCCCATAAACTCCAAGGTTTTAACAAACAACTAACCAAACTAATGCGGAAGAACAACCCCTAGAACCTGAAAGTCATTGTACCAAAACTCTACTAACGACAAGTCTAAGAACAAGGGGAACAACCCTGAAACTAAAAAAAATACCTTAAACAAATACTCTGAGTTCGAAAAGAATGGACTTAAACAAGAGAGATCCATGGCAGCCTGAAAGAACTGGCTCACCCTTGAATCTGGTCACGATCAATAGTCACTTAGCTGAGGTCTATCAATAGCCGTCTGAAGATGCCCTGTACTCAACAAAGAACAACAAGTATAGTATCAATACACAATCACAATGTACTAGTAGGATCACGCGGCTATCCCAATAAGTGAAACACATGCCACAACATTATAAAACAAGCATATGCCGAACATATACAATTAGTCATTTTTTCAAGATCAATGTAGCATCCCACGTTCTCAATAATATACATTAGTTATCAATTTAGAGCAACATACAGTCTTTCAATATCAATCATCATTAGATATGAACATAATCATCACAAGTAGATACACAACACAATTCAATAGTCATCTCACGGAACCCAATTCAATGGTCTTCTCATGGAACCCACACCCAAACTGTTAGCAAACCGGAACGTGGTACCCAATCCAATGTTTATGCCGAAATGTGGCAACCGATCCTATGTTTATGCCAGAACATGGCAATCGATCCCATGTTTATGCCGGAACGTGGCAACCGATCCTATGTTTATGCCAGAACGTGGCAATCGATCCCATGTTTATGCCGGAACGTGGCAACCGATCCAAGTTAGTGTGTTGGAACGCAACACCCGATCCAAGTTAGTGTGTTGGAACGCAACACCCGATCCATTCAACAAACCACAATCACAATGTATATTCTCACAATCATACAACAAGAGGTGATTCATGGCATGCAATTATTCAATTATCCTTATTTACGATTATGGTGATCAATAATGCAACATTCGCATACATACATGCATTATAATGAGCAATTACAAACATATATCAGACCAACATGAAATCACAATCATCACCTACCTCGAATCCAAGCTTGAATCCCCTAAGGCACTTGAATCTTCCCTTTTCGGATTCTTCCCACTTGTTCGTGGTCTAAGAACATACAATTAACGCAAGGATCAACAAACAAGACCTAATTATCCAGATTATAATCAATAATATCAATCCTAGGTCAAACCCTTGATCCTAATACCCAGATTAGGGTTTCTTCCACCATAAATCACAGATCAAAACCCTTCCCCATCGATAATTACCCAAGAAACTAAGTTCTACGGATCGAAAAAATAGATTCAGAGAGAAAAACCTTACTTTTAGCCTCATGAATGGTGGAAAACCGTCAAGAAAACACATGGGGTCGTTCTTTAGCTCTCAAAGTCAAAAAGTATAGAATAAAATGTCTTTGGGGTTTATTTCCGATTTTAAGTCGTGTCTGCCCCACCATGGCAGGACTAATCCCGCTACAGCAGCCCCGCCCTGACGGGAATAATTTTGCCACATCAGCTTGCACGGAACCAGTGAGCAAATTTAAGAATTTCAAACCCCCATTTCATAGCACACCTTCATCCCATGATCCTCAGGAAATACCCTTTCACGCTAAGATCAATTTCGGGAGTTCTACTCACCCGAATTCAATTCCGTAAAGTCGTACGGGTTCCTTAACGTCTTAGTTATCTACTCATATGATCGAAATCATAATTAGATCTCTCATTTGTTACCAGATTTTTTCTAGACCTTACTGACTCCGATTTGGTCCAAATCTGGACTAAGTTAGGAAATTCCAAGTTACTACCAAAAAGTTTTCTAACCCCAATTCTTTTTCCATTGGCTTTTCCCTAACGACGAAATCAGGTCGTTACATAAGCCTAAGATATTTAAAATTTTCTCTTCTGAAGATGACCTGAGTATCAATCCCTATTTCTATATTTTCCCATGAATAATGTCACTAAACTTGCACTCTAAGTACTCAATCTTATTTTTTCTCAACCTGAACCTTGTTGATTCAGCATATGTCTTTAAACCTCTAGCTTATCGCCAACACTACCGAGTCTCATCAATCAATACTATATCATCTGCAAATAGAATATACCAAGGAATGTCCCCTTCGATATTCCTCACCAGTACATCTTTCACCAAGGAAGATAAAAATGCACTAAGCATTGATCCCGCATGCAACCTCATCACTACTAAGAAGGACTCTGTGTCATCTCTTATCGTCCTCGCTTGTGTTTGAACCTCATTTTACATGTATTTAATCTCCCTAATTTAAGTTACGAATATTTTTTTAGACTCTAAACATCTATAAAACTCTCCTTGCATTTTTTATTTATTTTCTAGGTCAATAAAAATCATATAAGTCTATCTTCCTCTTCCTATCAATCCACCAATCTACTCACAAGATGAATGGCTTCTCTAATTAAATGTCCCGACATAAATTCAAATTAGTTTTCGATAATAGACACACCCCTTTTCACCCTTACTCAAAATTTTCATCGTAAGACTTAATGCTTGATATCCCTATACTTGTTGCAATTCTGAATAACACCCTTTTTCTTTTAAAATGGAATCATTGTACTCTACCTATACTCTTCAGACATTTGATGTTGAACAACTCAGTCAGTCAGTCCATACTTACATGATACATCATTGACGTTCTACCAAAATTTCATTGAAATCTTGTTTGGCCCAATTGCACTCCCCCTCCTCATTTTACAAGTAATCTCTTTAAACTTACCTCTACACCATCCAAAATCATGGCAACTTTCTGAATATCCTAAATCACCCAATACAATACGCATCTCCCCGTCTTTATTTAAGAGTTTATGGAAATATGACTATCATTTTTTTAATTAATTTGTGCCTCTCCCACAAATATTGTGTTACTTTCGTCCTTAATTCACTTTACTTAATTTATCTCTCTTCTTCCTACCTTGGTGAGCCTAGATAACTTCCAAATCAATACCCTAAGTGATCATTTCTCTATATGATCCACCTCTGTCCAGTAATTCTTTATACAAACGCTCAAATGTTGTCATTTTGACCGTTGTAACTACTAGTTTCCACTTCTTCTTGGCCGCCTTATAACTCTCTCTTTTTGCTCTCTCCCCATCTTTGTTTTCTTCAAACTCCATATTTCAAGAATCCAACAAATATACCTTATTTGTTCTGTGGTGCAATTTGATGATGATGAAGTGTTGGAAAACTATATGCACAGTGAAAGCATACCAAATTCATAGTGCTTACACGAATAATAGACAACACATAGTTTATGCTAGAACACATAAACTTTCTGAAATTTAATTCAAGATTTACCTCTTGAAGCGTGAGCAGATACCTTCAAGCGAATCCATAAGCTAGTCGACAAGCTAGAACCTTCAAGTGAATCCATAAGATAGTCCACAAACTAGACGACAGTTCTGTGGTCTTCTATAGTGATCCCAAGTTTACTTCCAAACTCTCTCAATACTTAGGTGGGCAAGTATCGTATAGAAAACTTATTCTCTTTGAAGAGTTAGAAGAATCCCTATTTATAGAGATTTGTTCCTAGTCCAAGGAGGAGAGAAAACACACGATCTTTCCTTAGAATAGAAAAAGTCATGTACTTCTCCCTTTCCTTAGAATAGAAAAAGTCATGTACTTCTCCCTTTCCTTAGAATAGAAAAAGTCATGTACTTCTCCCTTTCCTTTGAATAGAGAAAGACACATACTTCTCTCTTTCCTTAGAATAGAAAAAGACACATACTTCTCCCTTTTTCCCTTAGAATAGATTCTGAGTTCTAGTTAAATATGGGCATGGTAGGGACCACAAAATTAATTAATGAGGCTTCCTATTATTGAATAATTCCAAATAATCAATTTGAATTATTCTTAGTATAATAAATTACAAATCATTCCACTAGAAATTTGTAATTGCACTCCTCTATTTATATTTCGAAATTCCTCATTAAACACATGTAATTCTCCATGTTAAGATTACAGATACTAATCAATAAATTAAAGTACTGACAAATTTAATTCAATGATCAATTTTTTTTAGAGCACTGCTTAACTTATTTCATGTGTCGAATTCATAAATCCATTTGCAAGGTTTGACATGATGAAAACTTATAAGCTTCTCAAAGAGGCATATCATCAATCTCTATATCGAGACATGAATTCTGTCAACTAACTTATTATTTCACCAATATATATTATCATCATCCAAATTACCAGGCATATTGACCCATCTTAGAATCTCATTTTTTAATAAATCAAAACGATAATTAACATTTACAGATCATAATAGTTATATCAGGATTAAGAATATAAGTAGATTTAATAGTTTAGAGAATATGTTTTTGTCAGTCAGTTTAAAGCAACTATATCTACTTGGTCCCGTTCAATACATACAAAATGCACTAGAACAAGAAGTTGGAACTATATCATTCTCATAATCAAGATAAACTACATATAATCTTGTGCTACAATCATACCGATGACATGTCCAATTCTCATCTTAGATTGTGAACAAAAAAACTTTATACTTATAAGAATCGATGATTTAATTTTCTGTATATAAGCTAAAACTCTATACTCTGAATCATCTATTATATAAGTAAACAGACACCATAAACAAATATATAAATCATCGATTCTTATAAGTATAAAGTTTTTTGGTTCATAATCTATTAAAAATGAATAATAGTTATTTTATAATAAATATTATATCTAAAACACATGGTTAATAGTATATATCCCAACATGAAATTGATACATCACAAATTGGCGTCGTTTATATTGTTGGACAAGTTATTAAGACTTTTTTCATATGGATATAAGTTAAGAACTTAAGTTCGTTTTATTGTTTATTATTTGGAAAAATTATATTGGTTTATTGACCTACAATTTGGCAGTATGCGTGAAATTCATATTGTCGATCTAATGATCAGGGGCGGCTCAACATAATTTGTGGCCTAAAGCGAAATTTTTATTAGAGGCCTAAAATCTATATAAATTTTATCTATATCTATTTATTTTTCTAAATTTCTAGATGTAAATTACTACTTAATATCTTTTATATAAATGATTTTTCAAACACTTTTTTTTAATTATTAATTTTAAGTAAGATTTTATCAATTCAACATTGAAAAACATCCTTTTATTGAGACAATTATTATATGAATTATTAACACAATTTTATAAGTAATAAGTTGATAAACTTTAAAGATAAGAGTTAGAATCATAGAATTTGATTCAAAAAGTTGATAACTTGGTATACCTACTTTAATATGAAAATCAACAAATAAATTAAAAAAAGAATTTGTAATGCACTTTGTTCAACATTTTTCGACTATTGATTCATATTTTTGAGAGTGTATTACTCTAACTATCAAAGATTTAAAGAAATAGAGTGCAAAAAGAGTTACAAAGGATAAATAATGTGAGTGTTAACGAAGAAAATGTAAGAATCCAAAACAATGTTTCCTTAATTTCTTCTATTTGAATGGGGTTAAGATA
>JAJOOR010004264.1:0-80497 GCA_036250505.1 Solanum acaule
CATTAACTTAAAGGAGAACTTTCACGTATAGCCACTCAAAAATAGCTTAATTACGCTCCATAACTGTAGTTTGCTAATTACGATTAGTAGCTACATGTTATAGGGAGGATAGTGGTGAGAGAGATTAGGAGAGAGAGAACAGAGGCAAGTGAGAGAGGGCAAAGAGTGGGAGAGAGGTGAATTGTATATGTATATCGGTTAGATAATTGTGTATATGTGACTGACATACATATGTATTTGTATATCTGGCGAGCAAGATTGGGAGAGAGAGGAGAGAGGCGAACGAGATTGGTAGAGGTAGCAGAGAGGAGAGCGAGAGAGGGTAATAACTTGTGTAATTCGCAGGTAAGTTTATATAATTCACGTGTTTTTTGTATAATTGAGTAATACAAAGTCTGGAATTATACAAATATGTTAAAACTCGAAATAACGAATTGATACAAACATAAACATATGAACTTTAAACAGTTATATAAATTATATTATACAAATTACATTATAAAAATTATATTATAAAAGTTTGAAAACTACACGTTTATACAGACTTGAAAAAGTTATACAAAAAAGTATTGAATATAAATAGTGATAAAAATGAAAAATCAAAGGAAATCTTGTCATATACAAATACAAATCATCATATACATATACAAATCAAACGAAGAATTGTTAGTTGTGAATTATACAAATGTGGCGAATTATACAAACATGGCTAATTATACAAACTCGAAGTCGACCCCCGTATTAATGATTAATGTTAGTCGTGAGTGGTAATTATAGCAAACTATATCTATGATGACTAATTAAGTAGTACAAGTTTGTTTAACCACGTAATTTTATCTAAATTAAATTGGGTACTAATAATATTAATTTAGTATGGTCAAATAAATAAGTTAATGATTTGTATTATATTATAATAATAATAATAATAATAATAATAAATTAAATATATTACTAAGTGCATAATACATTTTGTTAGTTATTTTTAATTATAAAATTATTACATTTTAAATCATCCGCGCAACACGCGGCCATGTATATTAGTATAAATAGTAGTGCAAAGAAGTAATACTGAGTCGTGCTGGGCACTATCCTAAGAAATTATTTCAGCAGTGTAAAATGTTTTCCCATGATTAAACTAGTCTTCCCTATTTAAATAGAGAATACCAAAATCAATAAATTAATTAACATCACCAAGTTATTAGGGGAATAAAGTAACAAAGCCAAACATTTAATTAACTAAAGAAGCTAAAAGAGAGAGAGACAGAACGAAGGTGAGAAGAGGGAGCAAGAAAGTATTGTAGTATTTTCGTGATGATTATTATGAATTGGAGAGATGCTAATTTATAGGCTAGAAGAATTGCCTTCTCTTTGACAAGTGTCAAGGTAAATGCTTTTCTCCGTGAGGCAAAGACTCATTTTGTTGGTGTTACCAAATCTCTTGAGATGAAATAACACAAAAAGGAATGGATATATTCATGTTGTGAAATTTCAGGAATTCGAGTGGCATAGACTTAAATTAACACCAGTGGCCTGCTGCAGCCGACAACATGTGTTTCTCTCAATCTCCACGTCTTCTATCTAATTTCTTGTTAATCAACTAACATTGCCGTCGACCATTAAACCACCTTCTCCGCCTAAAGAACCCACTTTCGATTTGCTCTATTCTTGAAATCCATTCTTCCATTCACTAAGCAGTTAATGGGTCAATCTAAATACGCTGACTAAGTTTCCAATTTTCCTCAATATTGAACAATTTGATGATTTCAACATAGTCATTATAATTGTGTAGCTTGAGGTTTTGCTAAACTAGCAAATCTTTAATTTGGTATAGGGTTTTATATGTGCAATTATATTCTAATTTATAAGAAACAAAAAGTGAGGATTTGGCAATTGGAATCGGGCTCATCGGAGCTACCATACCTGCTTGTTCTTTGGTGTATGCTAAATTGATAAATAGTCTAACCATGAGAAATGAAGGGAGAGAGGTTATTAACTGTGGTTTGAAGGTTTTAATTAATAAAATTAATTCAGTCCATTCAACATTTAAGTGTACATGTGTAAGCATTTTAAAGGCCATCTGGACAAGCTGGAGGGGATGCCTACTGGACAGGATCCAATCCCCATTTTGATTATCCAAAAACTATTGACCTTGAAATTATAAAGTAGGTAGAAACCTCAATGAAAAAAAGATTAATATATGAAAAGGCCTCAACAATTCTCATAAACTTTAAATTTACTTATTATGAACCATAACCAAAAAATCTCACAATTCACACTAGAGACAGTTATAATTTGGACCATTAGAAACAAATAGTTGGTTTGCTATGTTTTGAATTACGGACTAGCTATAGGAAACATAAATATAATATAATTGACCGTATCACAATCGAATTGTCTTATTAATGTTTGCTCTGAGTCCCTAGTCCGTTCACTCTTAAAAGATAAAATGTTGTCATACATCGAGTCGTGGAATCTAAGGGGATTTATACAAAAAAAATAAAAATTAAAAAAACACAAATAATTATATTGTTAACAAATATAACTAGAGAATATTTAGAAGAAAATTTAATAAATGACACATTTAAGAGTGAATATTATTAATCTTAACACTACTTTTTAGTTTTCAACATATAATATTAGATTTCTAACAGTACCTAACAAATAATAAATTAATAAAGAAATGAAAAAAAATGTAAAATGAATTAAAATTATTCTTAATCAATTAAATAACAATATATTTTCCCTTAACTATAGTGTTTTATAAATGACAAAATATATCAATCCTTGATTTTCTTCATTTAATTGGACAATAATTTGGTTGTTATTAATCTCCTAATTAATAGTAATAATCTCCCATTTTAGTTTTCTTTCCTCCTTCTTTCTATGATTTTTTTATTGTTTTAAAAACTGATATCATTTTTTATTTTTTATTTGAAAATCGTTTTGTTTAAATTAGTATTCTTATTTCTTAAATATGTTTTATTTTTGAAATCTCTCCTTAATATTCTCACACAATTTTCTCCCTTAATATATCCACATTATTCTTTCTTTAACTTTTTCATACACGCTTTATTTCCTTGTTCTTTCCTATTTATCTTCAATACAAATTTTATGCTTTCATCTAGGGTTGTGCAAAATCGAATCGAAACTGAAAATCCGAATCGACAATTTGGTTATTAGGTCAATGTTTCAGGTTATGGCTTAACGGTTCAGGTCTCGGTGTACTATAAACTTTTTATCGACTTATTGATTGGGTCTAGGTTTGACCATATTTCTAATCAGTTGTCCTGATAACCCGATAAGAAGTTTAATTAATTACATTTATATCACTTAAGTCCTTAGACACTTTTAGCCTTTAGGTCTACCATTCAGTTTTTAGACTCTTTACAGTGACTTTATAGTTGACACTCAAATTTCACAATAATATTTCAAAGCTGTGACATCACTCATTAATTCACTGTCACTGCTCCTACGCCAGCAATTATATTGAATATCATTCTCTAAGTGTCTAAATTGAGGTTCAAATGGTTGGTTCCTTTACTTTAACTCTTTGTTTAATTTTATCTTCTCATTACAATGAATGAGTCACTGAGATATACCTACAATATTTCAATACTACAATCTGCAATGAATTTTTTTTTATTAGTAATGGTCTTATGATCATTAATGGTTTTCATTAGTAATGTTGTAATGGTTTATCTTTATAGTTCATATCAAAATTAGCTTGGTTGTTATGTAAAATCCTTTCGAGTTTGTCAGTTTGGACAATATTGACATCTCTATCCAGCTTAATATGGAGTTTTATTAAGTGTTATGTAGTAATGGACTAACATGGAAAAGTTCATCAGTAACTACTGGTTACTGCTTACTGTTAATTACTGATTAGTCCATTAGTAATTCTCAGTTAAAATTGTGTGAACTGTTAACGGTTAACTCGATAACCGAACCAATAACGATCACTAACCGATAAATTGATATCTTAACGATTCCATAATGATTTAGCATGATTACAAAGCAATAGCCAATAAGTAAAACTGATAAATTCCAAAACCGAACTGAATCGACCGATACAGAACCCTACTTTCATCTATGATATTTAAATTTATTTATTTATTTATTATATAAATTTTGAAAAGTAAAATATTTTTTTCTCTTTTTTTTTTCCAGTATGAAATAGGGTACAGTTCATTCAATATTGATTCAATTGGGAGATACATAATATAAATTCTTAATTAAAACAAGTATGATAGTGTATGAAATTGGCATACAAATCAATATAACCTAAATTGAACATTACAGTTCATAGATATCAGTTTGTACACCTATTTCATACACTAAAATAGTTACTAACATATAAAATTTGGTAATCACTAGTTTGCATACCAATTTTCAGAGACATTATATACATATATTACATACATGAAACCACTTTATAAACCAAATTCATTCATTATATAATCTAAAGTATATCCTCTAAATTCAATATTACAATCTATAAATAATACTTACACCAATTATATACACTCCATTATATACTAAAAATAAATAAATAAGTAGACTTGACAAAGAGTAGGCTCTTTTGATATGAGTGGTCCACCAAATTCGCTCTTTGCTTGAGAATTTCTTCAGATCGGCAAAACCCTTCATATTTGTGTATGAAGATCAGCAGGTATATATCTTTCTAGCCTGAAATATTATATATATTTGTTACAAACTATAAACTGTGAGAACATACACAAATATATACCAAATTCGTACTAACTTCATGCCAAAATATATACAAGGAGTATATCAATTTCATACCAATGTTATACACATCATTATATATATATACACAAAGTATATCAATTTCATATCAGTTTCATGAAATAAAATTGTTATTTGATAAAAACTATGAACAGTGAGAACAAACACAAAAATATACCAACTTCATGCCAAGTGTATAGACACAATATATCAATTTCATGAAATATAATTTTTTTTGATACCAGCTATATCCATTGAGAACATACAAAAAGATATACCAAAATTATACTAGCTTCATGCAAAATATATACACACAGTATACCAATATCATATCAATTTAATTCAAATTGTGAACACTCTATATATACATAAAATATACCAATTTTATGCCATCTATAAAGACAAAATACATTTTGTAGAAACAAAAAGTATACTCTATATATACATTAACAAGGTCAGGTCACATCTCATTATGCCAATGAATATAAATATGGATCGTGACAAGTCGTTACTACTAGCAATGACTTCCTATAGATATTCAACTTTCAACATGTGTGGTTCACAAATATACCAAATTCATACAAATTTTATGCCAACATAGATTCAAACTCAAGACCATACCACTCCTATAAATTGCTTTATAGCATAAACAGATTCTGTCATGAAAATATGTGATTCACAGTGAGTTTTATTTTGTTTAAATTTGTTCACGTTCAGCACCACAACCTTCTTTATGCGGGGACATGAGATTTCTATTGGATTTTGATTTTTTCTTCTACAATCTCTACTCTTTCTAAGTCTAAAAGTTTTTGCTTGTTTTGCATAGGAGTGGATAACAGAGTGTTATAAACAACGAAAACTTGTTAAAACAGAAACTTATCTTGTGCATCATGCTGGCAAGCCATAGAAACGTCAAGGTGTCTCTCACGAATCCATCCAAGGTTACCTCTCTCTGTCTTTGTCTCTCCTCCTGTCATGCCCCGAGGATACCCCCAGGACGTAAACACGGGACCTAGGATCACGAGTGACCCCAAGCTAACCCTAAACTGGCATATCATAAGAATACTAAAAGATTACTGAATAAAAATATAATATGCGGAAGAGTAAAACCATTAGTAACTAAAAGTGGGGAATACCTAATACTGTTCTGAATATATAAAAGACTATGAGTTTAATAACAACTGGAAGATCAAAATCAACTAAAGCTAAATCTAAACTATGTCTGAAATAAAGCCTCTACTGACAACAATTGCTGGGACATGCCCCAGCTAGATCTAGCAAATACTGAAACTAATGACTAAAATTGGAAAGATGACATGTAAATCATCCTCGAAGAATGAGGACTCACCACTGATGCTGCTGAACTGGAGATCGGGAACCGATCTATGGGTGATATGGAAGCTGAGAACCTCAACCTACATCACAAGAAGATGTAGCGCAGGGTATGTGTCAGTACTTGAAAGGTACTGAGCATGCAGGATAAAGTAAAGCTGAATAATAATCATAACTGAACCAAAACATATAATTGAGCATAAATAAGAGGCAAGTATGATACTGAATTGAGAATATTGAATATGAAATAACTGAATGCAATGACCAAGTTTATAACATGTTGATGCTGAAGTCTGAGTGAAATTGATAACATGGTCAATGCAATATAATTTGACTGAACTGTGGGAGTTACTTATAACCAATATAAAACCACATGAGCTAAATGTGGAGTCCGATGTATACGTTCCATCAAGAGGACCCAATGTACCCTGCCAGAGGTATTGAGGCATGACTGGCATGATCACTAAAATGATGCCCAGAGAGGGAACTTACAACCTACGAGGGCACGTAGTTCTGGGACTTGAAGGTAACTGACCCTAGTCCAACTCGGTATTAAGTCTACTCCCAATTGATTATATAAATAAGCAATATTATGACTGAAATGCTGAAGTACTGGATAGCTCAATTACTAACATGCAAACTTTGAGAATGCAACAATTATATCTGATAATGTGGCATTCGTAAACTGAAGTATGTATGTATATATATGAATTTACTGACCTATCATGCGCAATTCATGAACTAAGAGAACTACATAGCTAGGGTTCTGAATTTCATGCAAGCAACTAAGCAACAATGTGATAATTCTATTTGGATCATACTAACAACTAAAATCCAACAATTTCTACATTCAAGAAAACCAGGGAATCAAGATTATGACTAAATTCTAGGGACCTAATGGGTGAAAGGAACCCACTAGTGAAATTCCACATACCCGGTGATGAATTCCATGGAGAAATCTTTCAATTTCGGGGCTGGAATGGATGAAACCTTGTTGTGTTCTTGAACTAGGGTTGCTCGACCTCTTTCTTGTTTTTACGTTCTATTTTTTTATTTTTTTGATGAATGATCTGACTAGGGTAAGTTCTAATTAGTTTACTAGGCTAAAACTAACAAAAACTACGTAGTTTAGGGGTTTAACAACGTAGTTTAGGGGTCCAACGCATAAGGAAAATACCAAACGACCTTTGACTTAACTGCTGTCGGGGGCATCGACGGACTAGATCTATGGACCGTTGATTGACCAATGGTCCGTGCTGGTCGGCCGTCGTTTGAGACTGAGACTGGTATAGGGGGCATCGATCCACAGACTAGGCCTATGGTTTGTGGGTCCGGCCGTGGGACGAGCCTTAGACGATTTTTGAGGCAGATTCTAGGGAGGGCTGCAGGTGGACATCCACAGACCGTGGGTCACCCTACCATTCATGGGTGGCAACTATGGGTTGCACGTGTAGAATTTGAAAATCTGCATTTGATAGTTCTAGCATACGAGGTGTTACATTATCTCCCCCTTGGGAATATTCATCCTCGAATGAAGACAAAACTAGCTAAAATGGAGGGAAAGAGCTGCAAATCCTAACATTTAACACTGGAAACTGATTTCTGACTGAACTAAGATCCAAGAACATGCAAATACGCTGAAAATGCAAGGACAAATTGAAATACCATGATACTAAGACTGAATCTTCGCATGAATGACTGAAGAACTGAAAAGGAACTATTACCTCAAGATGGAATGGAATCGAAAGGAAAGAGGTGAGGTTACTTGGCCTTCATGGCTGCTTCTGCTTCCCAAGTAGCTCCCTTTACGGATTGACTCCTCCACAAAACCTTAACCGGAGTGACTTCTTTGTTTCTCAGCCTTCGAACCTGATGATCAAGAATATCAACTGGTACCTCTTCATAAGTGAGACTATCCTTCACATCTACACTCTCTAATGGTACTATGGATGCTGGATCAACACACACTTCTTTAACAATGAAATGTGAAAGACTGGATGGACTGCTGCTAGTTCTGCGGTCAACTCTAACTCATAAGCCACTTACCAATCCTTTTTCAGAATCTTATAAGGGCCTACATATCTAGGATTGAGCTTCCCTTTCTTTCCAAATCTCATCACCCCCTTCATAAGTGACACTTTCAGGAAAACCCAATCATCAACTTGGAACTCTAATTCCCTTCTCCTTACATCTGCATAGGACTCTGGCGACTCTGGGCTGTCTTAAGTCTATCTCTAATGAGTTGCACCTTCTCCATAGCATCATGAATTGAATCTTGCCCTATCAAGGTTGCTTTACCTACTTCAAACCAACCAACTAGAGATCTATATCTACACCCATACAATGCCTCATAAGGGGCCATCTAAATGCTGGAATGATAACAATACACAAATGTATAACTCCCCAGGAATTTCAATTGCGCTCATATTCATTACCGTAGGAATTGGGTTCAAGCTTTCCCCAACCCAGCAGGTCAGGGGCAAGCCGAAGGTTTGGTACCTAGATGTCGGCTCTTCGCCACCTGGGGCTGTAGTATGTATTGTAGGCGAACTGTATAAGAGAAAGGTGATCATCCCAACTACCCTTGAAATCAATCACACAAATTCTCAACATGTCCTCTAAGGTCTGAATGGTATGCTCTGCTTGACCATTCGTATGTGGATGAAATGCTGTGCTAAGATTAACCTGAGTACCAAGACCTTTCTGAAATGACTTCTAAAAATGAGAGGTAAACCGAGGACTTATATCTGAGATGATAGACAAAGGAAACCCATGTAACCTGACTATCTCATTAATGTAAAGCTTGGCGTAGTCCTCCTCCACATCTGTGGTCTTGACAGCCAAAAAACGCGCATACTTTGTGACTCTATGAACTATCACCTAAATGGAGTCATGCTGTTTGCGAGTACGAGGTAATCCTGTAATGAAGTCCATGTCGATCACTTCCCACTTCCAAGTAGGAATAATGATCTCTTGAGTCATACCTCCTGGTTTATGATTTTCTACCTTCACTTGCTGACAATTGGGGCACTTAGGCACAAAATCTGCTATATCCCTTTTCATGCCATTCCACGAAAAGACTTCCCGTAGATCACGGTACATCTTAGTGGCGCCTGGATGAATAAAATATCTGGAATTATGGGCTTCTACAAGAATCTGTTGTCTCAGCTCACTCACCTTAGGAACACATAATAGACCCTGATAGTGAAGCACACCATCTCCCCTTTGGGAGAAAACCGTAACTCTCTGCTGATGGATTGCACCCTTTAGTTGAAGCAATATCAGATCACTGTCTTGCTTTTCCTTAACCTCCTTTACCAATGAAGACTCTGACCCGTTATGAACTATTACACCACCATTTGATATGCTCATAAGGCGAACTCCCAAGCGAGCAAGCCTGTTAACATCCTTTGCTAGTTCTTTTCTTTCTTCCTTAACATGTGCTACACTACCCATAAATAGTCTACTAAGATCATCTTCTACCACGTTGGCCTTACCAGGATGGTAATGCTCACTCATATCGTAGTCCTTGAGAAACTGAAGCCATCTCCTTTGGCGAAGATTCAACTCTTTCTGGGTGAATACATATTGAAGGCTCTTATGGTCTATGAACACATCTACATGAATACAATACAAGTAATGTCTCCAAATCTTAAGTGCAAACACCACTACTGCAAGCTTGAGGTCATGAGTCGGGTAATTCTTCTCATGCACCTTAAGCTATCTAGAAGCATAAACTATAACCTTATCTCGTTGCATCAACACACAACCTAGGCCGACTATGGATGCATCACAATAGATCACATAACCATCTGAACCCTCTGGTAGAGTCAGAACAGGAGTTGTAGTCAACCTAATTTTCAGTTTTGCAAAGCTTTTCTCATAATCATCTGACCATTGAAACTTGACCTTTTTCTGAGTCAACCTAGTCAATGGAGAGGCTATGGATGAAAATCCTTCCACAAACCTTTTGTAATAACCAGCTAGACCCAAGAAACTTCTAATATCTGTAGGAGAGATAGGTCTAGGCCATTGTTTCAGTGCTTCTATTTTCTAAGAATCCACTTGGATCCCTTCGCTAGATACAATATGACCAAGGAAAGCAACAAATTGCAACCAAATTTCACATTTGCTAAACTTAGCGAATAACTGGCGATCTTTGAGATTTTGCAGGACAACCCTCAAATGATTCACATGTTTTTCCTCATTTCTAGAGTAAATGAGGATATCATCAATAAAGACGATAACAAACAAGTCTAAGTACTGCTTAAACACCCTGTTCATCAAATCCATGAAAGCTGTAGGAGCATTGGTTAGTCCAAATGACATAACTACAAATTCATAATGACCATACCAAGTTCTAAAGGCTATCTCCAAAATGTCACTATCTCTAACTCTAAGATGATGATAGTTGGTCAAATAAGTCATCAATCCTGGGGATAGGGTACTTATTCTTGATTGTGACATTGTTCAACTACCGATAGTCAATGAACATCCTGAGAGAACCATCTTTATTTTTCACAAACAGTACTGGTGCACCCCGTGGTGAAATACTAGGTCTGATGAAGCCCTTATCTAGAAGGTCTTTCAACTGCTCTTTCAATTCCTTAAGCTCAGCTGGGGCCATTCTGTAAAGAGGAATAGAGATCGGCTGGGTATCTGGAAGGAGATCAATTCCAAAGTTGATTTCCCTTTCAAGAGGAACTTCGGGAAGATCTTCTGGAAACACTTCTGGGAACTCATTTACTAGTGGAATTGACTCAAGTGTTGGGGTTTCAAAGCTTGAATCCTTAACCTGAACTAGATGATAGAGGTAACCCTTAGAGATCTTATTTCTGGCCTTAAGGTAAGAAATGAATCAACCCATAGGCGCTAAGCTACTACCCTTTCATTCTAAGATTGGTTCGTCTAGAAACTGAAAACGAACAATCCTAGTTCTACAATCGACTGAGGTATAACATGAATGTAACCAATCTATGCCTAGAATGATATCAAAGTCTACTATTTCTAACTCTACAAGATCTGTTGAGGTGACTTTCTGAGAGACTGTGACAGGGCAATTTATTTATACCTGTCTAGCTATAACTGGGTCACCGACTGGAGTAGAGACTGAGAAGAGTTCTGAGAGAGTTTCTAGACTAACATCAAATTGACTGCTATATAAGGAGTTACAAAGGAAAGAGTAGCCCCTGGAACTAATAAAGCATATATATCTAAGTTAAAAACTTGTAACGTACCAGTGACCACATCACGAGAATCTTCCTGATCCCAATGAGCCTGAAGAGCATACAGCCTGTTCTGGTGTTGACCGCCACCTGTACCAGATAATTTACCCTGCTGAGTTGGGAGACCTACTGGTGCTGCTTAAGTTATGGACTGAGCTCTACCATTACTACCTCCTTGATCCTGTTTAGAAGGACAATCTCGAAACTTGTGACCAGTCTGACCACACCCAAAACATTCTTCCTTCGCTGCAAGGCACTCACCTGGATGGTTCTTACCAAACTTTGGGCAAGTTGGGTAGGTTCTGGTGCCTGAAACACTCCCCTGAGACTTAGAGCCTGATGCCCTACTTATCTGATCCTGCCAAAACTTGGAAGATGGAACACTAGCTGATGAAGGTGCTGGAGAGGTAGACTTCTATTAAGACTGAGAGCGATTTCCACCACCCAATTTCGCTGAGAACACTCATAGTTACCGGTCCTAGCCTTCTTGTTCTCCTTAGCATGTTCCCTAAGCTTATCTCCCTCAACCTGCTGAGCATGAGTCATAAGCCTAGAGATGTTCATATTTTCCAGCAACATAGCATTTCTACACTCTATTTTCACGAAGTCTGACACTCCATACATAAACTTTTTCATTTGATCCCTAGAATGGGCAACCATGTGAGGAGTATACTTGGAGAGTTAGGTGAACTTGAGCCCATACTCTTGGACTGTCATGTTACCTTGCCTCAAGTTGATGAACTCCTGAGCTTTTGCCTCCCTTAACTCTCTTGGGAAGAACCTGTCCAGAAAGGTCTCACTAAAGCATTCCCAAGTGATAGAAGAGACATCTATACCCCTGTTCTCTTTCCATTGAGTATACCATATATGAGCTACATCCTTAAGCTGATAGGATGGATGCCAACTCAACTCTATCATTCTCAGTTACCTACATCACTTAAAAGATCTTCTTGACCTCATCTATGAAGTTATGGGGATTCTCACCCATCTGTGATCCTAAAAACTCAGGCGGATTCATCCTAACAAAATCCCAAAATGCAGCTGCAGCTGACCCAACATTAGCATTTGCCGGAGCTGGAACTTGCTGATTGTTCTAGTTGGTCACACTTTGAGCCAACAGCTGGATAACGTTCCGAAATCCAGCATTCAAAACATCCTTATCTGGGACTGGAGGAGCTGCGTTAGGATTCCTGGCATTCACATTCCTTGCGTAAGCTCTACGAGGAGGCATGATCTGAAACGCATATGTCGAGTTAGAATGTGGAATTAGATCATACTTTATGCACGATAAGAGTAACAAGAAAATGAAGTTTTTCCGAAAACACTTTGTAGTCTCCCTCTCATTAGATGTGGTGCACTTAACACCCATGAAAAGGACTCTACTTAGTGTGGCTTTTTCATAAATCCTAGGACTCTTAAACCTAAGGCTCAAATAAAAAGTTTTTCACTCCCCGAGGCTACCCCAGGACTTAAACACGGGACCTAGGATCACGAGTGACTCCAAGCTAACCCTAACCTGGCATATCATAAACATACTAGAAGATTACTGAATAAGATACACTATGTGAAACCTTAAAACCATTACTTACTGAAAGTGGGGAATACCCAATACTGATCTGAATATATAAAAGACTATGAGTTTAATAACAACTGGAAGATCAAACTCAAACAAAGTTGAATCTAAATTCTGTTTGAAATAAAGCCTCTACTGACAACAATTGCTGGGACATGCCCCAGCTAAATCTAGCCGATACTGAAACTAATGACTAAAATTGGAAAGATGACATGTAAATCATCCTCGAAGAATAAGGACTCACCGCTGATGCTGCTGAACTGGAGATTGGGAACCGATCTAGGGGTGATATGGAAGCTGAGAACCTCAACCTATATCACAAGAAGATGTAGCGCAGGGTATGTGTCAGTACTTGAAAGGTACTGAGCATGCAAGATAAAGTAAAGCTGAATAATAATCATAACTGAACCAAAGCATATAATTGAGCATAAATAAGAGGCAAGTATGATACTGAATTGAGAATATTGAACATGAAATAACTGAATGCAATGACCAAGTTTATAACATGTTGATGCTGAAGTCTGAGTGAAACTGATAACATTGTCAATGCAATATAATCTGACTGAGCTTGGGAGCTACTAATAACTGATATAAAACCACATGAGCTAAATGTGGAGTTCGATGTATACGCTCCATCGAGAGGACCCAATGTACCCTGCCAGAGGTATTGAGGATGAATGGCGTGATTACTAAAATGATGCCCAGAGAGGGAACTTACAACCTACGAGGGCACGTAGTTCTGGGACTTGAGGGTGACTGACCCTAGTCCAACTCGGTATTAAGTCTACTCCCAATTGATTATATAAATAAGCAATATTATGACTGAAATGCTGAAGTACTAGATAACTCAATTTCTGACATGCAAATTTGAGAATGCAACAATTATATCTGATAATGTGGCAAAAACAGTATGTATGTATATATATGAATTTATTGACCGAGCATGTGGTATTCATGAACTAAGAGAACTACATAGCTAAGGTTCTGAATTTCATGCTAGGAACTAAGCAACAATGTGATAATCTGATTTGGATCATACTAACGACTAAAACCCAATAATTTCTACATTCAAGAAACCCTAGGTCTAGATAATATCAAGGGAATTAAGATTCTGACTGAATTCTAGGGAACTAATGGGTGAAACGAACCCACTAGTGAAATCCCTTATACCTGGTGACAAATTCCATGGAAAAATCTTTTGATTTTGGGGTTGGAATGGATCAAACCTTGCTGCATTCTTGAACTAGAGTTGCTCGACCTCTTTCCCGTCTTTACGTTCTAATTTTCAATGTTTTTGATGAATGATCTGACTAGGGTAAGTTCTAATTAGTTTACTAGGCTAAAAATGACCAAAACTACGTAGTTTAGGGGGTTAAACGACATAGTTTAGCGGTCCAACGCGTAGGGAATAGACCAAACGACCCCTGACTTAAATGCTGTCGGGGGCATCGACGGACTAGACTGACAAAATGTGGATTGACCGACGGTCCGTGCTGGTCGGCCGTCGTTCGAGATTGAGATTGGAAATAGGGGGTAGCAATCCACTAACCAGGACCACGGTCCTTGGCCTGGCCTACGGTCCATGGGTCCGGCTGTGGGTCGAGCCTTAGATAAATTTTAGGCTGATTCTGGGGAGGGCTGCAGGTGGCCATCCAAGGACACCAGCATGGACCGTGGGTCACCCTACGGTCCATGGGTTGCACCTGTAGCTTCTGAAAATCTGCATTTGGTAGTTCTAGCATATGGGGTGTTACACCTCCTTAACCCATCCCATCCTATCTCAAAAGGCACATTGTTAGAGAAATTGAAATTGTGGGCATAATATGAGTGAATGTTGTAATTTTTGTTTGAATGTTGTTGAAGAAGAATAGAAAAAGTGAAATAGAAACCGGTTGCAAGAGATATGTGGGTATTTGGGAATGGCGGTGAACGTGACGTTTGTAAGTGTGTGTAAGTTGAGAAATTCCTTGAAAGTAGTAATTGATTATTACCTCTTGCAGTGCCTGATTCTTTCTCTTAGTAATTACCGATTGATTCTCTCACCTAGTATTTAAGATACTATTATATAATTACTTATTAGACTATAATTAATTAATTTATAAAATAATGCAAATTTGTCAACTCTTGTAAATAAAACTTTATTAGTAGTAAAAAAAATAGTAGATTTAAAAGTTGTAATATTAACTCTTTAAATAGATGTGTGAGGTGATTTTCTCAATATTTTTTAACAAATACAATATTTGAACGGAGCAATATAATACCATTTATTTTAATTTGATAGTATCAAGAGACTACTATACCTTCAAATGTGTCATGACATTTCACATACTTTAGTTTTATATTCACACTAGGTAATACCCGTGTGTAACTTCATGCTTACAAACATCATTTTCATATATACGACTTTAGAAAATATGAAAAGAGGATGGTAAAGTTTGGTAAAATTTTAAATATTCAGAACATTTCAACCTAAAGTCGATGATTTAACAATATCACATAAGTATAAATCTATAATGGATGATTGCCAATATCTTTTTATTTATTCATTTTTATATTTTACATATTTTATCATAATATTCTTTTGGTGATATAATTATCTTCTTAATATTGATTGATCTTTTTATAAATTAATTAAGCATCACTTTTTCTATCTTTTTGTGCATGAAAGGTAAGGGTGAACAAATTAACCGAAAATTGAATCAAACTGTAAATCGAGTCAAATTGACAAAAAAATCAACTAGTGGTTTGGTTTAACTTGATTTGGTATTGGAGAAAAATCCAACTATACTTGGGTTGATTTGATTTCAACTAAAAGAATAAACCTGAGACCAACCCAACCCTACATTATATATATAACTTAAAGAAAATATCTTATACATAAAAGTATTTACTTTGATATAGTTTGTAAATATTTCCTATATTTTTCATAGTTTCGATTTATTGAAATAATATTTCATGTTTGAGACTTACAATTTTGAATGGTTTAATAAAGATTATAAGTCACAGATATTAGTAACCCTAATAAATGTAATGACATGTTCCCATCATTATAGAAAAACCAACAGAGGAAAATTTTGGGCCGGAAAACTTTTTGGTAGTATCTAGAAATTTCCAAACCTAGTCCAGATTTGGACGAAATGAGAGTCAGTAAGGTCTAGGAAAATCTGGTAACAAACGGGAGGTCTAATTGTGAATTTGATCATTTGGGTAGATTGCTAAGACGTTAAGGAAATGGTACGATTTTACGGAATTGAATTCGGGCGAGTGACACTCCCGAAATTGATCTTAGCGTGAACTCCCGAAATTGATCTTAAAATTGCTCACTGTTTTTGTGCAAGTCGCCGAGGTGGGATTTTCCCACCAGGACGGGGCCGCTGTGGCTGGACTTGGGCCACCATAGCGGGACAGACGCGACTTAAGTCGGAAATAAACCCCAAAAATGTTTTATTCTGCACTTTTCGACCTTGAGAGCTAAGGAACGACCCCAGGTGTTTTCTCATGCATTTTCCACCATTCTTGAGGCTAAAAGTAAGGTTTTCACTCCTCGAATCCCTTTTTTGATCTGTAGAACCTAGTTTCTTGGGTTATTATTGATGGGGGAGGGTTTTGATATGAGAATTATGGTGGGGAAAAGCCTTAATTTAGATATTGGGATCATGGGTTTGATCTAGGATTCATAGTGTTGACTTCAATCCGGGTAACTAGATATCTTTTATTGATTCCTGTGTTATATCTATTGTTTGTAGACCAAGAACAAGTTGAAAGAATTCGTAAAGAGAAGAATCAAGTTTCTTAGGGAATTCAAGCTTGTTTCGAGGTAGGTGATGGTTGTGATTTCATGTTGTGTGATGTATGTTTATTCTTTCTTCATTATAGTATATGTATGTATGCAAATGTTGCATTATTGATCACACTTATTGTAAATAAGGATAGATGTAAATAAGGATAGATAAATGATGAATGCCTTGAATCATGACGTGATTGTTTGACTTTGAGAATATACTTGTGATTGTGATTATGGCTTGTTGAATGGATCGGGTGTTGCTTTCCGACACACTAACTAGGATCGGTTGCCACATTCTGGCATAATTATGGGATCGATTGCCACGTTCCGGCATAAACATTGCATTGGGTACCACGCACCGGTACACTAACTGTTTGAGTATGGGTTCTGTGAGAGGACCAATGAATTGTTACTTATATATGATTATGGTTGAGAATGTGGAATTACTGTCGATATTGTATTTATTCGGTGTATGCATGTTATTATTATGGTTAAATGGTTTATGTATGTTGCACTTAGTGGGATAGCCGCGTGATCCTACCAGTACATTGTGGTTGTGTACTAATACTGCACTTGCTCTTTCTTTGTTGAGTACAGGGCATCTTTAGGCGTTTATTGATAAACCTCGCTTAGAAGATCAGTGATCGTTTCGAATTCAAGGGTGAGCTAGTTCTGCCGGGCAGCCATGAGTTCTCTTCCTGTTTATGTCCACATTTCGAACCTAGACTTTGTAGTTAGTTATTCGTATATTAGTTTGGAGTTGTACCCTTCTTGTTTAGACTTATGGTTGAACCTTAGATGTTTTGGTACATTGAGTTTCAGGTTCTAGGTGTTATTTCCGCATTTGATATGATAGACTTTGGAGTTTATGGGAACTCTACTTAATTTTCTACATTTCAACCTGCTTCCTTATCTTTAAAAGCTTAGTTTGAGGTCAGTTGGTTAGTAGTTATGGTTCTCCCACCGGAGGGTTAGTGTGGGACCACTCACGACGGTTTGGATCGTGACAAAGTTGGTATCAGAGCCCTAGGTTCATTGATCTCGATGTACCAAAACGAGTCTAGTAGAGTCTTGCGGAACGGTACAGAGACGTATGTACTTTTCTTCGCGAGGCTATAGGACTTTAGAAAATCTCTCTATTTTTCTCTTGTCTTCTTTCGTGCTATAACTTGGGTCCAATTGAAATTTGGGTGATGCAAATTGGTATCTAACCTCCTTCACTCTTTTGTCCGTAGATGGTTAACACTAGATTCAATGACGTTAGGTCCATAACTCTCGTTAATGAACCAGTGTGTCTGTAGCCAGAGGTCGCGGTCGAGGCAGGGGCAGAAGAAGAGCTAGGGGCAGAGGCCGAGGAAGGGCAACACCTACTAGGGATGGAGCACCGGTTGAGAATGCTCCCAGAAATGAGAATCGTCATGCGCATCATGAAGAGATAGATGAGAATGTGGAGGTTGAGAATGATGAGGATATTAGACAAGAGGAAGAGGTACATGCTGAGACTACATGTATTCCTCCCTTAGATCAAGTGTTAGCTTAACAGATTATGTTGTTCTTGAAAGGATTGGTTGGTCCTGAGTTTTTCCCACAGTTCAAGAAACTCAAGCTCCCACCAACCTCCCTATTGCTAGAACTGCCCCCAAGGTGGGTGGAACTGTAGGTAGTGATGCCTTCTTCTGTCCGTTGTTGGGCCCTGTTATGACTGGTGATGAACATGAGATGTTGACTAACTTTCTTAAGCTGAAGCCTCCTATGTTTCTTAGTTCTGAGAATGAGGATGCCTATGAATTCATTCTGCATTGTTATGAGATGCTTCATAAGTTGGGAATTGTCCATCATCATGGGGTAGAATTTGTGGCTTTTCAACTTCAAAGAGAGGCTAAGCAGTGGTGGAGAGATTATGTGAAATGCAGATCTTCAACTTTACCCCCACTCATTTGGACATAGTTTCATGCTCTGTTTCTAGAAAAGTATGTGCCACAGACCTTGAGAAATCGTAAGAAGGATGAGTTCCTGGCTTTGGAGCAAGGTGGTATGTCTGTGGTTGCTTATGAGGATAAGTTCCATGCTTTGTTTAGATATGCTACACAATTGGTGACTACTGAGGAAGAGAGGATTCGTCTATTTGTTAAGGGATTGAATTATGAACTACATGTATTGTCTGTGCACATGACTTCTGCAGGAAAAAAGTTTTAATGTGGTGACAAATTTTGTGAAGAAAGAGAAGGGGGTGAGGCGAGACGGTCAGGCTAAGGCATTCCCCGAGAAAGCCAAGAACTCAGGGAAATTTTAGGGCTCTTACTCTAGGGGTTCGGGTAGGTCAACACTTGCAGCCTGGCCAATTCAGTTTGCTATGCCCGCTTCTACAGGTAATTACTCGGGAACTCCACCTCAAAATTTGATTCAGGATAGCCAGGGAGCCGCACCTTCGGTGGGCAGCAGGACATATTTTGATCACACTTGTTATAACTGTGGAGAACCTGGGCATAGGAGAAGAGATTATCCCCACCCGTGCATGTTGGATTCTATGCAGCAGTAGTCTAGAGTAGTGGTACCTGTGGGAAATGGTAATAATGGTCGAGGACATCCACAAGGTGGGCGAGGAGGAAATCAACGAGGCCGTGGAGGTTGAGGAAATGGTAATACAGGCAGAGGTGCAGCGCAGCCAGGCAGGGAAGTCACCCGTCAAGATGACATGGCTCAGTGTTATGCCTTTCCGGGCAAGACCGAGGCAGAGGAGTCTGATGCGGTGATTACATGTACTAGTCTTATCTGTGACCAGATGGTTAATGTGTTATTTGATCCGGGTTCTACTTATTCTTATGTGTTAGTGCAATTTTCCTCAGAATTTGATATGAATGGTGATATACTTGATACCCCCCATCTATGTTTCTACCTCAGTTGGAGAGTCTGTCATAGTCATCCATGTCTATCGTGCTTGTCCTATCTTGTTTATGGGTTTTCAAACTTGGGCTGATTTGGTGATTTTGGATATGACTAACTTTGATATAATCTTAGGCATGACTTGGTTGTCCCCCTGTTATGATGTGTTAAATTGTAATACTAAGGCTTTGACTCTAGAGATCCCCATAGGGAAAAGTTAGAGTGGGAAGGGGTGTACAAGCCTAAGCCAGCTAAGATCATATCCTTCAATAGGGCTAGGAAACTGGTGGGGCAGGGTTGTTTGGCTTATTTGGCTCATATTCGGGATGTTGAGGTTGAGTCTCCCTCCATCGAGTCTATCCCTGTGGTGTCATAATTTAGAGAAGTGTCCCCTACTTATTTGCCTGGTATGCCTCCGGATAGAGATGTAGATTTCTGCATTGACTTGGAACCTGGTACCCTCCCCATTTCTATTCCTCCATATTGTATGGCTCCGACAGGGTTAAGAGAGCTTAAGGCTCAAATCCAAGAGCTTCTTGATAAAGGATTCATTCGTCCTAGTGCTTCCCCGTGGGGTGCTCCTGTCTTGTTTGTTAAGAAAAAGGATGGTAGTATGAGAATGTGCATAGATTATCGACAATTGAATAGGGTCACCATTCGGAACAAGTATCCACTGCCTCAGATAGATGATCTTTTTGACCAATTGCAGGGTGCATCAGTTTTCTCTAAGATTGATTTAAGGTCTGGTTACCATCAGTTAAATATTAGGCCTGAGGATATACAAAAAACTGTGTTTAGGATCCGTTATGGGCATTATGAGTTTTTAGTTAGGTCGTTTGGGTAGACAAATGCGCTTGCAACTTTCATGAACTTGATGAATGGAGTGTTCAAACCCTTTCTTGATTCGTTTGTGATAGTGTTTATTTATGACATTTTGGTTTATTCAAAAAGTGAGGAAGAGCATGCCCACCATCTTCGTATTGTTCTGGTATTCTTGGGAAACAAAAGTTGTATGCAAAATTTTCTAAGTGTGAATTCTGGTTGACTTCGGTTTCCTTTTTGGGGCATGTAGTTTCAAAAGAAGGGGTAATGGTAGATCCCCAAAAGATTGAAGCGGTTAGGAATTGGGTTCGACCAAGTTCTGTGACCAAAATTAGGAGTTTTGTGGGGCTCGCTAGCTACTATTGTCGGTTTGTGAAAAACTTTGCTTTTATTGCCACACACTTGACCAATTTGATAAAAAAAGAGGTACCTTTTGAATGGACTGAAAAGTGTGAGGAGAGCTTTCAAAAGTTCAAGACTCTTTTGACCACAACACCTATTCTTGCACTACTGGTGGAAGGTAAATATTTTATAGTTTATTGTGATGCTTCACATTCGGGTTTGGGTGCTGTGTTAATGCCGGATAAGAATGTTATAGCTTATGTATCGCAGCAGATGAAGGTGCATGAGAGGAATTATCCAACACATGATTTAGAGTTGCCAGCGGTAGTGTTTTCTCTTAAGATCTGGCGGCATTATCTTTATGGTGTTAAGTGTGAGGTATTTACCAACCATCGTAGTCTACAACATGTGTTCACTCAAAAGGATATGAATTTGAGACAACAAAGGTGGATGGAGTTACTCAAGGATTATGATGTGACCATCCAATACCATCCGGGTTAGGCTAATGTAGGAGGAGACACATTAAGTCGAAAGGCAGTGAATATGGGTAGTTTCGCTTGCTTGAGTGTATCCAGGCGATTTTTGGCTAAGGAAATTCAAACCTTGGAATCCAAGTTCATGCGATTGGGCATCTCAGAAAAAGGTGGGGTGTTTAGCTAGCATCGAGGTTAGAGCCACCTTTATTAAGGAGATCAAGGCGAAACAGTTTGAGGATGAAAACTTGGATGAGCTTAGGAAGAAGACGATGATTGGAAAGACACAATAGACCACTCTTGATGCGGAAGGTCTACTCATTTTTAAAGGAAGGATTTATGTTCCTAGAGTGGGCGACTTGATTCAGAGTCTATTGACAGAATCCCATGGTTCGAGGTATTCCATTCATCTAGGTGTGACTAAGATGTATCGAGACTTGAAGTGACTTTATTAGTGGCCTGGCATGAAGAAAGATATAGCAGAGTTTGTGGCTAAGTGCCAAAATTGTCAACAAGTAAAATATGAGCACCAAAGGCTTGCAGGTTTGCTTCAGAGAATGCCAATTCTGGAATGGAAGTGGGAAATGATAGCTATGAATTTCGTGGTTGGTCTTCCCAAGACTTTGGGGAAGTTTGATTCTATTTGGGTAGTGGTTGACAGATTGACTAAGTTAGCCCATTTTATTCCAGTCAGAACAAACTATAATGCACAACAATTGGCTAAGGTGTATGTAAAAGACATAGTAAGGCTGCACGGGGTTCCCTTTTCTATCATCTCAGACAGTGGTACGTAGTTCAAATCCAAGTTTTGGGTAAAATTAGATGAGGAGTTGGGTACTCAACTCACCTTTAGCACAACCTTCTATCCGCAAACGGACAGAAAGTCAGAGAGGACTATTCAAGGGCTAGAGGACATGTTGAGGGAATGTGTGATTGACTTTCGAGGACATTAGGATAAGTTCCTACCTTTATGTGAGTTTTCCTATAATAATAGTTACCACTCCAGCATCGATATGGCACCATTTGAGGCACTATATGGGGGAAGATGTTGGTCACCCATAGGATGGTTTGAGGCTGGAGATGTGAAACATTTGGGGGTCGATTTAGTGAAGGATGCTCAAGATAAAGTGAGAAGTATTCAAGCTAAACTTTTAGTAGCCCAAAGTAGACAGAAGAAGTATGCAGACCATAAGGTAAGAGACATGGAATTTCAGACTGGTGAGAACGTTCTTCTTAAGGTATCACCCATGAAAGGGGTGATGAGATTCGGCAAGAAGGGAAAGCTTAGCCCCCGATAAATTGGGCCATTTGAGGTTCTGGATCGTGTAGGGCTAGTGGCCTATAGGTTGGCCTTAGCTCCTAACTTATCGAAAGTTCATCTGGTATTATATGTGTCTATGTTGAAGAGATATCATGGTGATGGGGATTACATCATAAAATGGGACTCAATTGTGTTAGACAAGGACCTTCAGTATGAGGAAGAATCAATTACAATTCTTGATCGTGATGTTTGGAAGCTGAGGACCAAGGAGATTAAGTCTGTGAAAGTTCAATGGAAGCATAGTCTGGTTGAGGAAGCCACTTGGGAAACCGAGAAGGATATGCGAGACAAGTACCCCCAGTTGTTCGACGATTCAGGTACTACTCCACTCTTGCTTTAGATTATTTTCCCAGTTTGTCACTCGGGGATGAGTGACGGATAAATTGGTATCTATTGTAACGATCTGTTCCCGTCGTTATAGAAAAGCCAACGAGAAAGTTTTTTGGGCTGGAATTTTTTTTGGTAGTATCTGGAAATTTCTCAACCTAGTCCAGATTTGGACGAAGTCGAAGTCAGTAAGGTCTAGGAAAATCTGGTAACAAACGGGAGGTCTAATTGTGAATATGGTTATTTGGGTAGATATCTAAGACGTTAAGGAAACCGTACGACTTTACAAAATTGAATTCGGGCGAGTGGAACTCTTGAAATTGATCTTAGAGTGAACGAGTATTTTCTGAGTGTCATGGGATGAAGGTGTGTTGTGAAATGAGGGTTTTAGAATTCTTAAAATTACTCACTGTTGAGGCTGAAGGTAAGGTTTTCACTCCCCGAATCCGTTTTTTGATCCATAGAACCTAGTTTCTTGGGTTATTATTGATGGGGAGGGTTTTGATCTGAGAATTATGGTGGGGGAAAACCCTAATTTAGATATTGGGATCATGGGTTTGATCTAGGGTTGATAGTGTTGACTTCAATCCGGGTAACTAGACATCATTTATTGATTCCCGTGTTATATCTATTGTTTGTAGACCACGAACAAGCGGAAAGAATCCCAAAAGAGAAAAATCAAGTTTCTTAGGGAATTCAAGCTTGTTTCGAGGTAGGTGATGGTTGTGATTTCATGTTGTGTGATGTATGCTTGTTCTTGCTTCATCATAGTATATGTATGTATGCGAATGTTACATTATTGATCACACTAATTGTAAGTGAGGATAAATGAATGATGAATGCCTTGAATCATGACGTGATTGTATGACTTTGAGAATATACTTGTGATTGTGATTGTGATTGTGGCTTGTTGAATGGATCAGGTGTTGTGTTCCTACACACTAATTGGGATCGGTTGCCATGTTTCGGCATAAATATGGGATCGGTTGCCATGTTTCGGCATAAACATTAGATCGGGTACCACGTTCCGATACACTAACTGTTTTAGTATGGGTTCCGTGAGAGGACCAATGACTTGTTACTTATATATGATTATGGTTAAGAATCTAGAATTGTTGTCGATATTGTATATATTTGGTGTATGCATGTTATTATTATGTTGTTATGGTTGATGTATGTTGCACTTAGTGGGATAGCCGCGTGATCCTACCAATACACTGTGTTGTGTACTGATACTGCACTTGCTCTTTCTTTGTTGAGTACAGGGCATCTTCAGGCGGATATTGACAGACCTCACGTAGAAGATCAGTGATCGTTTCAAATTCAAGGGTGAGCCAGTTCTTCCGGGCTGCCATAAGTTCTCTTCCTGTTTATGTCCACATTTCGGACCTAGACTTTCTAGTTAGTTATTCGTATGTTAGTTTGGGGTTGTACTTTTCTTGTTTAGACTTATGGTTGAATTTTAGATGTTTTGGTATATTGATTTTCAGGTTCTAGACATTATTTCATCATTTGATTTGATAGACTTTGTACTTTATGGGAACTCTACTTAATTATCTGCATTTAAACCTGCTTCAGTATCTTTAAATGCTTAGTTTGAGGTTAGTTGGTTAGTAGTTATGGTTCTCCCACCGAAGGGTTAGTGTGGGTGCCACTCACGACGGTCTGGGTCGTGACAATAAAGCTCAAAATCAAATCAAATCAATAATAATGCTAACAAAAAAATCAATTCAATACTAAGAATGACAATAATAGTGAATATTTGTTCTTTAATTTTACATTGATTTAGATAATTAAAATGCCTAAGCTAATTTTAGTTTTACGTCAACGTTTAGTCATGTAATTCCATAAATCCGTAGCCAATAACATAAATTTTTTTTTTGTTTTTTTTGGAAAGTACTACTTATTCGTCTTTTTTTTTTTTTTGCATAATTTAATACTTCTAAATTATGATTATTTTTGTGACCTATTAATTTGTAATATTTGTTTTATGTGATTTTATTTGTATTTCTATTAAAAATAATTTGTGTCATTATTCATATCATATTATGTAGTTTATTCTTAAAAAGTACCTTAGATAGTTGTATCTTGGTAGAAATAAGGATATATTTAAATTACAAGTTAATTTTATATTTGTATGAATACTTTATAAAAAAAATAATGGAAAAGGGCCAAAAATACCCCTCAACTATCTGAAAAGGTTTAAATATACCCCTCATCCATCAATTGAGCTAAAAATACCTCTCAGTCCACCTTTTTGGTCCACTATTACCCTTAAAACTAACCGTCTTGTTATTAAACTATAGAATAAGAAGAAGAAAGTAGAGAGAAGAGAAGACTTATTATTTTTCTTGAGGGATGATTTTACAATGAAGAGGACCCCTCTATTTATAGGGGGAAATTGACTTGGTCTCAAAGTTAGGGTTCCTAAATATTCTCTAACAGATAGACATTCAATATATATTTATAACACTCCCCCTGAATGTCTAATTCATAAACGACATGCCTCGTTAAAATCCTTACTAAAAAAAACTTTAAAAAAATAAAAACTCTAGTGAAGGAAAATAGTACACATATCTATTAATATGCATCTAGGCTGCCTCATTAAAAACCAGACAAGGAAAATCCAGTGGGACAAAACCTCGTAAGAGAAAAAGAGTACAACGCGTATTAACTCCCCCTAATGAGAACATCAATCCAGTGACTTGAATCTTCACATTCCAATCTTGTGCACCATCTTCTTGAAATTTGCAGTTGGTATAAACTTGGTGAATAGGTCAGCCACATTGTCACTTGAACAAATCTGTTGTACATTTATATCACCATTCTTTTGGAGTTCATGTGTATAGAAAAGCTTTGGTGAAATGTGCTTTGTTCGATCTCCTTTTATGAATCCTCCCTTAAGTTGTGCTATGCATGCTGCATTATCTTCATATAAAGTGGTGGGTATTTTATCACACTCCAATCCACATTTTTCTCGAATGAGATGTATCATAGACCTTAACCACACACATTCTCTACTTGTTTCATGAATAGCTTTTATCTCAGCATGATTTGATGAAGTGGCTACGATGGACTGCTTTGTAGATCTCCAAGATATGGTAGTCCCCCCCACATATAAACACATAGCCAGTTTGGGATCAAGCTTTGTGTGGATCAGATAAATATCCTGCATCAAAATAACCAACAAGATTGGGACTACAATTGTTAGAATAAAATAAGCCCATATCAATTGTCCCTTTAAGATAACACAATATGTGTTTGATCCCATTCCAATGTCTCCTATTAGGAGCAGAACTATACCTTGCTAACAAATTAACAACAAAAACTATATCAGGCCTTGTAATATTAGAAAGATACATTAGTCCACCAATTCACTAAGATATGGTACTTCAGAACCAAGGATTTCCTCATACTTTTCTGGAGGTCGTAATGGATCCTTATTCACATCAAGTGAACAAACAACCATCAGAGTCTTAATGGATGCGCTTCATCCATACAATTAAAATCTTTTCAACACTTTTTCTATGTAGGCAGATTGATGAACAAAAATACCATTTGTCAAATGCTCAATTTCCAAACCAAGACATAATTTTTTTCTTCTAAGATCTTTCATCTCAAATTCGTTCTTTAAATAATCAATTGCCTTTTGAAGCTCTATTGGAGTTCCAATAGATTTATGTCATCAACATAAATAGCAAGTACAATAAATTTCGATGTCGTTTACTTTATAAAGACGCATGGACAAATTGCATCATTTGTAAAACCTTTCTTAAATAAATACTCACTAAGACGGTTATACCACATACGTCTAGATTGCTTCAAACCATACAATGATCTTCAAAATTTAATTGAATACAATTCCCAAGATTTTGAATTACATGATTTAGGCATCGTAAATCCTTCAGGAATTTTGCATTTATATCTCATTATCAAGTGATCCATAAAGATAGGCTGTAACGACATCCATTAAATGCATTTCAAGTCTCTCAAGGACTGTGAAACTAATGAGATAACGCAATGTTATTGCATCCATAACGGGTGAGTATGTCTCTTTATAATCGACACCAGGCCTTTGTGAAAATCCTTATGCCATAAGGCATGCTTTATACCTTTGTATTTCATTTTTCTCATTTCTTTTTCACACAAAAATTGATTTACAGCCAATAGATTTAATACTATTAGGTGTTTGAACTATAGGTCCAAAAACTTCACGCTTGGCAAGTGAATTCAACTCTGATTGAATTGCTTCTTGCCATTTTGGCCAATCATTTCTTTGTCGACATTCTATAACAGATTGAGGTTCAAGATCCTCACGATCTTGCATGAATTTTGTTGCAACATTATATGCGTAGACACAATCAACCGCTATTTCTGATCGATTCAGATTAGTCTCAACATCTCTTAAATTTATGGATGGTTCATTATTTTCTTCAGCTTCAAGCTCACCGATTCCTTCATAGATATCAGAATTATTCAAATTTTGAACTTCCATATGAGATTCTCTCATAGTATCATCTTGTCATTTAAATTTTATTTTTCTAGGATTCTGATCCTTAGAACCCTATGGTCTACCACGCTTTAGGTATGCTTTTGACTCATTAGCTATGACACTAGTGTATGGTCCTATAGGGATACCAATTCGAATTGGGACATTCTTTGCAGGAATATGTGATTTAGTAATCCTTTTCAAATCTATAAATGCGTCTGGCATTTGATTTGCGATTTTCTGCAGATGAATAATCTTTTGTACTTCTTGCTCACAAATAAAATAATATGGATCAAGATGAAACAATGATAAATTTTTCCACAAAATTTCTCTTTTTATTTCACTATTTTCTCCCCCTAATTTTGGGAAAACTGTCACATCAAATCGACAATCTGCAAATCGAGCAGTAAACATGTCTCCAGCTAATTGTTTAAAATAACAAATAATGGAGGGCGATTCAAACCCAACATATATTCCTAACCTTATTTGAGGGCCCATATTAGTGCGGTTTGGTGGTGCCACAGGCACATGTACAACACATCCAAAAATTCTTAGATGGGATATATTAGGTTCTTGACCCATAACCAATTGCAATGGAGAAAACTTATGACAATTTATCGGTCTGAGATGAGTAAGTGTTGCAGCATGCAAAATTGCATGATCCCACATAGAAGCGGGCAACTTAGTTCCATAAGCAATGGTCTTGCTATTAATTGCAGACGTTTAATTAATGACTCGGCGAGGCCATTCTGAGTATGACCATGAGCAACAGGGTGTTCAACTCTTATCCCAATTGATAGACAATAATCATTAAATAATTGAGATGAAAACTCTACAGCATTATCAAGACGAATAGACTTAATCTGATTATCAGAAAACTGTTCCCTTAATCTTATTATTTGTGCCAATAATTTTGCAAATGCCAAGTTACGAGATGACAATAGGCACACATGAGAACCTCTAGAAGAAACATCTATTAGGACCATAAATTATCTAAACGACCCACTAGGTGGGTGAATAGGTCCACAAATATCCCCATGTATACGTTCCAAGAAGACAGGGGACTCAATATCAACTTTTGTTGGTGATGGTCTCACAATTAACTTGCCTTGATAACAAGCATTACAAGCAAATTCACCATTTAAAAGAATTTTTAGGTCTTTTAATTGATGTCCATTTGATTTTCTATAAATCGTCTCATCATTATAGACCTAGGATGTCCTAGATGATCATTCCAAAGTATAAAAGTATTGGAATCAGTAAATTTCTTATTTACTATAGAATGTGCCTCAATTGCACTAATTCTTGTCCAATACAAGCTAGAAGATAAAGCAGGAAACTTTTCTATAACACATGTCTGCCTAGAGACATTCTTGGTGATACCAAGATATTCAAGATTTATTTCATCCATTGATTAGATATGATAACTATTTTCACGGATATCTTTGAAACTCAACAAGTTTCTCTGAGACTTGGGAGAAAACATAGCATTATTTATGATGAGTTTAGTTTCCATTGGCAAAATTACAATGGCTCTTCCAAAGCCCTCAATCATATTAGTACTACCAAAAATTGTAGTAACATTTATTTTGCCTATACTTAAATGAGAAAAATATTTCTCATATTTGAATATCGTATGTGTTGTACCAGAATCAATCAAGCAAATGTCTTCATAATTGGATAATATGTTTTTAGAATTATCCATATCTTCACATGAAATCACATACACAAAATAAACAGATCTTAATTATTAGTGTTGTCAAAAGGCTACAATATATTTAATAATTATTAATGTAATAAACCAATAATTAAATATTAGTAGTTGACCCTTTATTTATTGCTTCCTTTAAGTTAATAACAAGCTATTAGGAAAAATAAAATAAAAATCATTATTTAATCCTAGTGAAAAACAAACAACATGTTTTTAGCATTAGATCAAGTTAAAGACCTAATATAACACAAACACATGATAAAGTTTAGTATTTGACTAACACTATCACATTAAAATCTACCAACACATAATAGGATTCAACATTATTTTAGTTATAACATTTGTTAGTCACTAACCATTTTGTATCCATAGCAATAACACCCAACTATTGGGTCAAGAAAATATATATTATCTAATTAAGATGGAACAAATTAATGAACTACAAGAATACGACTAAACTAATTTAAAATACTAATACTCATGTAAACAACTATCATTACATGGAATTTATTAATAACTACTACCATAAAAAAATATTCACTCTTCCATGGCCACGGAACCATCACGAATTAAGTGATCTATCTTTCCTTCAGGATGTGCGAAGAAATCTGCTACATCCAAGTGCGTGATGTCAACTTGATTTTCAGAGACAAAATTCGCTTCAAGATTTTTCTATTTCCTTTTTAGCGATTCTTGATAAATCTCAACCAAGTGTTTGGGAGTACGGCAATCACGTGCAAAATGGCCTCTTCCACCACATTGAAAACAACCTGTCCTAGTTGTTTCACGCTTCTCATCCTTTCTTTTTTCCTTTTGATGATGATTTTTATTTGATAAATAATTAACACCAGGAAAAGAATTTCGTTCTTGACCATAATCATGACCATGTCCACGTCCACGACTAGGGCCGCGACCTTTTCAACGTCTAGCATGGTGGGCGTACGCCTCATTTACTTCAAGAAGTGGTTTAGATCTAGTAGGCCGATTCTCATGATTTTTCATTAATAAATTATTATTTTGCTCAGCCACAAGAAGATGAGAAATTAGTTCAGAATACTTTTTTGAAACCTTTCTCTCGATATTGTTGCTGCATGAGCACATTCGAGGCATGAAAAGTGGAGAACGTCTTTTCCATTATATCAATCTCACTAACCGTTTCTCCACATAATTTCAACTGAGATGTGATTCTGAACATGGCAGAATTATACTCATATATAGACTTAAAGTCTTGTAGCCTTAGATGCATCCAATCATATTGTGCCTTTAGATGTATGACCATCTTCAAGTGGTCATATCTTTCTTTTATGCTATTCCACAAAACAAGTGGATCCTTAACTGTGAGATATTCGATTTTTAGAATCTCGTTAAGATGATGACGCAAGAATATCATTGCACGCGCACAATTCTGCTTTGATGCTTTATTTTCTTCTTTTATGGTGTCTCCAAGACCCATTGCATCAAGGTGGATTTCAGCATCCAACACCCATGAAAGGTAGTTCTTGCCCAAACTATGAAGGGCAATGAACTCTAGTTTCGTAAGATTGGCCATTAAAATTAAAAGCAAATGAATAAATAATACCTTATTAATTCTTCAAACTTAACCTTCACTCTTTGAGACGGTAGAGTCTCGTGCTGATAACGTGTTATGAAACTATAAAATAAGAAGAAGAAAGTAGAGAGACGAGAAGACTTATTATTTCTCTTGGGGATGATTTTACAATGAAGATGACCACTCTATTTATAGGGGAAAATTGACTTGGTCCCAAAGTTAGGGTCTTAAATATTCTCTAACAGATAGACATTCAATAGACATCTATAACACGTCTCTTGTTTTTGAATTATTATTTCTATTAATCAATATGTGACATCTTTCTATTGGATAAATTTTAATATCAACCCATCAGATTTTTATCCTACCCCGACCCATACCCACATCCCTTAACCCAAACCCAATTAAACATAAAGATAGATCGATCTCTCTCCCCTTAAAACTAATAACCTATTTTTTTCTTCCCTCTTTCGTATTAAGCAATTAAATATTTCACCCCAAATGTTTAGATTTTTAGTGCTATACTTCGTTGAAGTTGAAGGATTCAAGTTGTAGCCTTGATTTTTGAAATTACTTTAGCTTCAAAACACTTAAAATTAGTCAATCTTACTGTGTTTTATTGATACAAATAAGAGTTTGTATGGTGTTTGTTAATATGAAAAGATGAGCAACTGACTGTAGAAAAATGCCTCAAGAAACAAAGATGACATTTTCTAATTTGAATGTTGTACTATGTGAACATTCTTGTAATTCATTGTGTGATCAAATAGAAATTGTGGAGTTTAGTCAGCTCAAATTTCCTGAAAAATAATACAACATTGTGTGTTTACAGTTCTGTATAAATAATACATTAGACACACAATGCTGCCACAAAGTGACTTTACACTTCTGGAAAAATCAAATCCAAATTTCAAAGTTATTCTTATCATTGTTAAACATCACAAATTCACCCAATATATAAAATTGTAAGAGTATTGAAGAATAGCAAGTCAATGAAATTAGAACTAAAATAGCTACAAAGCTACACCAAAACTCGATCAAAATAGCAGCAAAACAACACCTAAATTCTACCAAAAAACTACATTAAAACTTCAAAATTCAATGTTGCAACTTGAATCCTTCAACTTTAATGAAGTACTTCACTAAAAATCTGAACCTTTAGGGTGAAATTGACCTTAAAATTGCTTAATACGAAAGATGGAAGTAGAAGAATAGGTTATTAGGTTCAAGGGGGAAGAGAAGAGATCGATCCAATCTTTATTTTGATGGAACTTTTAATTGGGTTTGGGTTAAGGGATGTGGGTATGGGTCGGGTGGGTAGGATAAAAATCTGATGGGTTGATATTAAAATATATCCAATAGAAAGATGCCACGTAATAATTAATAGAAATAATAATTCAACAAAAAAAGGTTGTTAGTTTTAAGGGTAATAGTGGACCAAAAAGGTGGACTGAGGGGTATTTTTAGCCCAATAGATGGATAAGGGGTATATTTAAACCTTTTCAGATAGTTCAGGGGTGTTTTTGGTCCTTTTGCATAAAAAAAATCCAAAAATCTAAAGAAATCCAAGGTTGAAAAATCCGAGTTTTATTAATTTGATTTATAGATTTTAAATCCAACAATTGTAATTTTGTTTAATATTTGAATTATCCGACCTAGCCTGGTCATGTACACCCCTAACGAAAAGTATATTGTTTGATAGTTTTATGGGTAGAATATACACTCTTTACAAAATTTAATTATGTGATGGTTTTCTGTCACAATCCAATTTCTTAGGTCATGATGGCATCCACTATAACTCACCAGTAGGTAAGCCAACCTGTAATCAGGAGCGACAAGTAATGAGTATCAGGGTAGAAACAACACAAAAGCAACAATTTAAATGCAATAACAAGAGAGAAAGGTAAAGCAAACTAAAAAAAATATATACACAAATAAGGATCCCTCCCAGAACCTGTAAGTCATAAGTACAAAGATGCTAATAAGAGAGTAAAAGTCCCAAAAGTGGATCCAAAATATAAAGACTTGTCTCAAAATACAAAAGTGTAGTGATCAAAATACAGACTGAGACAGGTAAAGTCCAGAACGTCATGTGCTCAACCTCGCCTCTAAATGCGGCAACTGTAGGCTCGATCTCAACGCTGATAACATTTTCAGACTTGCATCATGAAACATATGCAGAGTGTAGTATAACACCATAAAAAAGAGGTACTCTATAGGCATCATAGGCTGACTGAGTAAGAAAAGTAAAGACTATATGAAATGCGACAATCTAACAACAACATAGGTAAAAGAGCAGAATTCTAAAAGAAATGTACGCGAGTGTACTAAGAACTCAAATGAATTAAGTAACTCCTAAATAAACCTAACTGGACCCCAATAAGCCAAAAGGTACACTCGTGTGCATGTTTAAGTAAAATCTGAATAGACCCTCGTAAGCCCAATAGGTACACAAAAGAGCTAAGGACTAATAAGAGAACCTAAAGAGACTTCCAGAACTGCCACAACCTTCCATGGACTTTAACCATGGTAAAGGCACCCAAAGACCCAATAGGATTACCTGGTTAGGACTTGAAACTGACCTTAAGGGTATGCCCGTGTACTCACCGAGTAAATCACAAGGATAACAATAGAAGAAAAGGGAAATTTGAGTTGCGTTTTCACCTAGCAAACGACGCCAGAGAGATTCTAAGGTCTATCGACTCCAATTTGTGCAAGTCTATGAGAATACTAATCTACACCTACACTAAGACAAACATGCTCAATATCAATAATAAACAATAACCAAAACATACCACAAGGCAGAGATGATTTTAGGAGATAAAATTAGCATGCTAATAATCCTGAAAACCCAATAAAAAGGCTAAAATAAGGTTTCTAGAAAGCTAAGCACGATCAACTAGATACCACCCCAAATTCACACAAATCAACAAACATTTACATTTTTAAGTTCAGTTTGAGGAACAACAAGTCACAGCCTACCCAAAGCAGACTGCATGAGCTTTAAATCATAATTCAGGAGCTTTTCCCTTCCGCATGGCCTCTTAACCCTGCCACGCTATCAAAAATAGGATCACAACGTTAGACTGTCATTTAGACACCAAAAAATACAATTATTGGAGACTAACCAAAATCTTAGTTAAAATGAGAAATATGGGACCCACTTTAAAAAAATGAGAAATATGGGACCCACTCTAGAAATTCTAGATTTGACTCAATCAAAAGGTCCATTTAAGCTCTCTGAACTTGTATCCCAAAACGGGACACAATTTAGGGGCTCAGAACAACCCACAAAAAAGACATGAAACAAAAAATCACCATTAAAGCTTAAAGGAAGAGAGGGTATCCCTTTCAGGGTGGAATTTTCCTCAAACGGTCGATCTTCGACACTCCCCGAATACTCTAACGAGTAGCTCTGAATTCCCTGATCAAACAAAGCTTTAAATCACTAGAAACTGAGCTCTATGACACTCACAATCACATTTCCAAAATAGGAACCTTGCTGAAATCATGAGTGGTCTTTATTTAGAAAGACCAGTCACACAATACATCCTGATTGCAGGGAGAGGGTGGTGGCCTCGACCCATCATTTAAGTGACTAAAGATGGTCAATGCGGGTCAACATGTGACCGCAATGGCCAGTTGCACTATACCTCCACAATCGCGAAGCGTTGAAGAGGGTCATTAGCACCCGCATGTGGTGCATTATCTAGAACACCAAGCGTCCAAAAATCTCAACGGGGTGCTCGAGATTCATTCAGAACCCCATGCATGTAAACGAAGTATGCTGCCCCACCAAATTCGACATCATGGAGTCAATGAAGCAGTCAAAATTTTTAACTGAGGTCGTCTCGATAAAAAGTGGATCCAACTCCCAAGCTATATTTTAAGTTATATTCCATGAAGGGCTCAGAATAAGCTCGAAAACCTTGAGATCTGCATGAAAGGTTGCTCTAGAAAATTCTCAATGTTTAAGAGCTAATAGAACTGTCAGAATTGCAATCTGAGGTCGTCTTCCTGAAATTTTGACCAAAGTCAACCGCTCAAGTTTCAAAATCTCCAAAATAGAAAAACGTGCACAAAATCCAATTGAACGACTAGATGATGAAACTATCAGTTCCTGCAAGTTATAAATAACTTGGGGTCTCTATAAGAATGCTCTAAACGATAAAAAGAAAGGTATTTTCACTATAATGACCCGGAGGGTAATTACAACATTCATTACTAAAAAAGAATGTTTGTTCGTGAAAGTAAGAGTCAAGAAGTACCTAAAGGTTAAAATAACCCAAGAATATGCTCTGACATCTCATGCTTGATGTCTTAGGTAGCCTTCTCGTCTAGATTATGCCTCCAATGGACCTTAAGCACATGAATGGCTCTCGAATGCAACCACCACATATCTCTGGTTAGAATAGCTACAGGCTTCTCCATAAAAAGGTCAAACAGTCATCCAACAACATAATCATACTGGAGCATATAAGACTCATCAGGAACACACTAGCACAACACGGACACATGGAAAACCAGTGAATAGCTGAAAATACATGAGGTAGAGCCAACTCATAAGTGACATCACCAATAGTTTGAAGAATCTCAAAAGGCCCATTATACACAGGGCTATTATTGGCCCGCCTCCCAAATTTCATCATACCCTTCATGGTCGATACACGAAGGAGTATGTGGTCACCAACTCCTAACTTCAACGATTAATGCCTACGATCAACATAACTCTGGTGTGTAGTTTGAGCTGTCTTGAACCTATCCTGAATCACCTGCACATAATCTAAGGCCTTCTAAATCATATCAGCACCACGTAGCCTAGGCTCAGAAGACTCAAACAAACCAACCAGAGAAAATGCCTACCATATAAGGCCTCAAATGCGACCATCTGAATGCTAGAGTGGTAGCTATTGTTGTAAGCAAACTCTTCTAAAGGCAAAAAATGGTCTCACTGACCTAAAAACTCCAAAAAACAAGCCCACAATATATCCTTAAGAACCTTAATCATACACTCTAACGGCCTATTATTCTACGGGTGAAAAGTTGTGCGAAGTTTGAAATGAATACCCAACTCCTACTGGAAGGTCCTCCAAAAGCTAGAAGTGAACTCAAAGGAATGGTCCAAAATGATTGATACAAGAACACCATGAAGATGAACTACCCTTCAAATATAGATACGAGCCAATCTCTCGACGCTGAAAGAAGACTACATGGGAATGAAATGTGCTGACTTGGTCAATCAATCAATGATGACCCAAGTATTGTCAACACCTCTAGATGTTTAAGGAAAACCCACAAAAAAGTGCATGGTGTTATGATCCCATTTCGACTCCAAAATGGGCAATCCCTGAAATTGACTACAAGGCCTCGAATGCTTGGCCTTCACTTGCTAGAAACACAAGCAATGGGACACATAGTCTGTAATATCTCTCCTCATATCGCTCCACAAGTAGTGCTTCCTCAAATCATGATACATCTTCATGCTGCCTGGATGGATAGAATATCTGGAATCATAAGCCTTACAAAAACTCAACTGAATCAAATCCCCAACTCTCGAAACCTAGATAACCAACAAACCTCAACACCCTATATGAATCTAAGGTAGCCTTATGGAACTACCTCCCAACAACTAATCTCAGAGGGTCACCAAGGTTTCATCCTCATACTGGCAACCATGATTCCATTATAACAAGGAAGACTAAACTCCCACATAGGCCAACACCCGCCTATAATATAAAATGTCTAACTGAATCATCCTATTGGCTAAAGATTGAATGTCGAAAGCCTGAAATACCCATACTCATTGCCTTCTAACTCAAGGCATCCGCTACTACATTAGCCTTGCCTTAATGGTATAGAATAGAGAAGTCGTAGTCCTTTAAAAGCTCAATCCATTGAAGCTGCCTCAAATTAAAGCTCCTCTAGCTCATAATGTACTAAAGAATACTATGATCTGTGTAGATCTCAAAAAACTCCATACAGGTAGTGTCTACAGACCTTAAGCACAAAAACTACCGTTGCCAACTTCAAATCATGAGTGAAGTAGTTTCGCTTATGAAACTTATGCTACCTTGATGAATAAGCTATAAATTGGCCCCGATGCATCAATACTCAACCTATACTAATGAAGGATGCATCATAATACACCATGAAGCCCTCACCCTCAACTGGAAGAGTTAATACATGAGCGGTGGTAAGCAACTCCTTGAGCGTCCAAAAGCTTAATTCACACTCTTCAGACCACTCAAATGAAACATCATGGCAAGTCAACCGGGTCAAAGGTGTTGAAATAGTAAAGAAACCCTCCACTAACTATTTGTAGTAGCCCACTAATCTAATGAAACTTTGAATCACAATAACAGAGGTGGGCCTAGCCTAATCACGAGTAGCCTCAATCTTCACTATATCCATAATATTGCCATCCTTGGACACCACGTGCTCCAAGAATGCTACAAACTCAAGCTAACACTCACATTTTGATAACTTGGCATAAAGCTGCTGATCTTTCAAATTTTAGGGCACAATCACAAATGATGCTTATGCTCTCCCCAGCTCCTTTAATATATCAAAATGTCATCAATGAAAATAATGACAAAATAATCAAGGTATGAACTGAACACACATATCATCAAGTCCATAAAAGCGGTAGGGGAATTAGTCAACCCAAAGATCACTAGGAAATCATAATGACCATAACGAGTTCTTACTGCAATCTTAGGGATGTACCGTGCCCTAATTCTCAGCTGATGGTAACCAAATTTAAAGTCAATCTTAGGAAACATTGTGTTACCCTAAATCTAGTCAAATAGATCATCAATACGAGGCATGAGTAACAGTTCTTCACCGTCACATTATTCAACTGCCTATAGTCAATATGCATCCGCATGAATCCGTCATTCTTCTTCTTAAACAATATGGAGGCACTGATCTTTGGTGTATTTATATGCTCATTTACTATATTTTCCCCGTATGTACCTTTAGTTTTAAGGGCCTTCTTTTCTCTATTGGTTATATTTTGATGAGTATTCTGATAATTGTGCACTAAGAGATGTGATTAGATATTGCAAGGAATAAAAAATTATTTAGTACCCAAGATATTAATTAGTTTTTTAAATTCACCTATTTCATTTAAAGTGTTACACTATTTTATATTGTTAAAATAATCTATTATCACAATATTTTATTTTGATCAACCAGGCATGATGAAGTGTAGGCTAACTAGTGTAAATCATTCCACTTCGAAATTATGTTAAGATCTTGTTGGAATTGACCAATTATAAATTAACAACCTGGAATGACCAATACAATTTTGTCACGACCCGAGCCTACACCCTGGACGTGGCCGACACTCAAAAACTATTGCTGGTCCCCAAGCGAACCCTCATCCTAGCTAACTACAAGTGGAAGACTAACTCAAGCATCCAAGCTTAAAAAACTGAATAAAATTCATGAAACTTAAATACAAAGCCTTAACTCGAAAGAAAACTCTGAATAATATAATATATTCAACTGGCCCCAAAATAGGCAACTTAAGTCTTTAAAACATTTAACAAAATAAATTAACAAACTTCTGACACTCTATTGTCTATCTATGAAGCCTTTAAATGACAAAGATAAAGGTTGGGACAAGACCTACAACCTCCTAACAACTGATATAACTGAAAGTAAAAGTGGAACCCTCCGGAAGCAAGGAGACTACTCGAACTCCATGTGGTATCAACAAAGCTCTTGTTGATGATCCTGAATACCTGGAACTGCATCATGAAAGGATGCAGGCCAAATGGCTTAGTACGTGGAATGTATGAGAATGTAAGGGGAATTCTAAGGCATAACATAAGCTTGAACTTGATAAAAGGGAAACATACTTACCTTTTGAGAAACTCACTCAACTCAACTCAACTCAACTCAAAAATAAGATACTCAACTCAAGGATTAGATACTCAACTTCAAAGATATGATACTCGACTTTGGGTACTCAACTCAATATAAAGCAACAATACATATGCAATATATGGAAAGCTTTTAAAACAATAGAAAACAACACAGTGTATTGAGGAATACAATAACAACTCAATTTATATGTAATAAAATATAATATAACTCTGTGGGAGTTTCTCTAACCGACAATCACCACTATGAGCCTAAGTGGTGATACATCGTCTTGCCCACGCTGCCAAAACTATCCTATACTTTGTTGTCAACATACGACGCCTTAACTAAGTGGATCCACTAGTCTATGCTAGAAAGCACTAAGGAATCATCTAAAAAGTATGATCCTTTCTACCCATGATGGTTACATGGTTTATGGAGACGTGAGTTATCTGAACTCAAACTCGTCCCCATATCGGTGCTCAATACTACTCCCCAAATACTCAGCTCATATGTTTAAAAACATAACTTTTTCTTTGATTTGAGATAATTAGTCAAAAATCTTTCTCTTAAAAGAGATGGTACTCAAACTGCTCAGAACGCTTTTGGAAATCTCAGTTTCCTCTCATCTTAAATGTGAAAACATTTACTCTTGGGAATACTTAGTTCCCATATATCATTTTAAATAAAATGAACTTTACTCTTACTCTTTACTCAACTCAAAGCTTAAGTCTTAAAACAAAGTTTAAACGTTTGTAAAAAGACTTCTTAAAATAAGGTTCATGCCGAATTATGGACGTGAACGATTGAATTCAATATTTTCAATAACCATACATAGAACTCAATACTAGAAACTCAAGAACTTCAATGATACAACTTATATCAAGAACGCTCAACTTGGTTCATGCGGAATAATGAGCATGAACTACTCAACTCAAGGACTCAAAATATCAATTAGGAACTCATGTATACGCCTCTTCTCATTCTCATACTTTATTACTCAAAACTTAACTCAAATCGATGATGGATCTCAAAGGACTCACAATTTAACTCAAAGGCTTTCTTGAACTCTACTCTCTCCTGAATTTGAATTATGAATTCATGAGTTATGATTCATGAAATGAAGGATCCCAAAAAAAATATAGCAATTCGATAATTAGGAATAGAACTTTTAAGAGAAACATGAACTCAATAACTCAGAATCAACTTATCTCAAGAATACTGAAATCTAGAGAAAGAATCTTAGATTTCTCTTTTATTGATTTGAATGAAGATGTAAGGCGTGAGGACGAACTAGTCCAACACTATGATAGCCTTGCATACTTGAAACAAAAAAGGTTCTGGAAAAATCTTGAAGAAGAACTTGATTAGAAGCCTTGAAACCCTAACTTGAAGGTAAACGATCAAGAAAACCTTTCTTGAGATTCTTGAATTAGTTTTCTTGAAATCTCAATGACTTAGAATTATGATTTTCATTAGGTTTTGCCCTAGGGTTTGAGAGAGAAGAGAATGATGGATTAAAAGATGAAAATCTGATTGTTTTGAGCCTTTTCTTAGTCAAGAAATTTGTTTAGGATTTTCTTGGAGGTAAAAAAAAAACAACACTTTTTAACGTTTTCCCATCAGCTAATTCGTAACAACACTGTATATGTTACTAAAATAGGCATAACTTTTGACTCACAAATTGGATTGACGCGAAATTAGTGATGTTGAAAATTAGATTCAAATATCTTTAATTTAATAGATTATGGCTCACGTAAATCTTTATATTCTAGGAGATATGGTCGTTTGAAGTTGACCCAAGTAGAATCTTACATCAAAACTCAATCGATAAGGAAATATCAAGAACATTTATCAACAACTCATCAAGAAATTAAATTGCTCAATATTTATGGATAGATTCGAAAAAGAAACTCATGATTGGCATGTGGGTGAACGAACCCAACACTATGAAAGCTTACATACCTCAAAGAACTAGGTTCTTGGCAAAATCTTGAATTTCTTGAACGAACGCTTGAAACTTTGAACTTTTTCTCCTCATGAATCCTCTCTCTAAAGCCCTAAACGCTTTTGGGGATGAATGAAACTAATTCTAATCAGTTTAGACTCTTAAAACCTTACTAAAAATGCTTAAATCCAAATGGGTAAGGAAAAGACCAAAATACCCCTCATATTTTTGGGTAACTTTCCTTAATTGGACAGCCCAACTTCAAATGGGCCTATCTCCCTCATACGAGCTCGAAATTTAGCAAACTCGGTGGTGTAAGAAAGATAATTCGAAGACCTTTCATTGGATATCCTACGGGACACCTAACTCATCCTGTACTTAAGGTTATGTTCATTTTAACTTGTCCCAAAACATAGAAGAACCTACGTATGACTTGAATGAATTCTATTTAACTCTTTTTGGATCGGAACTCAAGGTGCTATATGTAGTGATCTTAATACTTAAGAAATTTTCAATTCCTTGGTAAAAATCTCACTCACTACGAAGAACGATTCGAGTCTTATTTAGAAAAAATTTCGAATGAATCTGAGAAACGGATGAGTATGAATAAATCTCTATGACATAGCTCTATTGCATGATTAAGAGTATGAAAGAAGGGAAACTTTTCTTAAATGTCTATAGTCACTTATTTATAGAAGTGGGGCCCTCACAACGACAAATAAGATCCTACTTAACACAACTTCATAGACACCTAGGACACTTGAACTCTGTGCTCTAATACCAAGTTTGTCACCACCCGAGCCTATACCCTGGACGTGGCCGGCACTCGAGAACCATTGCTGGTCCCCAAGCGAACCCTCATCCTGGCTGACTACAAGCGGAAGACTAAATCAAGCATACAAAGCTTAAAAAACTGAATAAAATTCATGAAACTTAAATACAAAGCTTTAACTCGAAAGAAAACTCTGAAAAATATAATATATTCAACTGGCCCCAAAATAGGTAACTTTAGTATTTAAAACATTTAACAAAATAAATGAACAAACTTTTGAAACTCTATTTTCTATCTATGAAGACTCTAAATGAAAAAGATAAAAGTCAGGACAAGACCCACAACCTCCTAACAACTGATATAACTGAAAGTAAAAGTGGAACCCTTCGGAAGCAAGGAGGATCACCATAGCTTACTCGAACTCCCTGTGGTATCAACGAAGCTCCTATTGATGATCCTGAATACCTGGATCTACATCATGAAAGGATGCTGGCCAAATGGCTCAGTGAGTGGAATGTACGAGCATGTAAGGCGAATTCTAAGGCATAACATAAGCTTGAACTTGATAAAAGGGAAACATACTTACCTCTTTAGAAACTCACTCAACTCAACAATAAGATACTCAACTCAAGGATTAGATCCTCAATTTCAAAGATATGATACTCGACTATGGGTACTCAACTCAAGATACTCAACTCAATATAATGCAACAATACATATGCAATATATGGAAAACTTTTAAAACAATAGAAAACAACACAGTGTATTGAAGAATACAATAACTCAATTTATATGTAATAAAATATAATATAACTCTGTGGGAGTTTACTCGAACCGACAACCACCACTATGAGCCTAAGTGGTGATACAACGTCTTGCCCATGCTGTCAGAACTGTCATATACTTTGCCGTCATATAGGACGCCTTAACTAAGTAGATCCACTAGTCTATGCTAAAAAGCACTAAGGAATCATCTAAAACGTATGATCCTTTCTACCCATGATGGCTACATGGTTTATGGAGACGTGAGTTATCTAAACTCAAACTCATCCCCATATCGGTGCTCAATACTACTCCCAAAATACTCACCTCATATGTCTCAAAACATAACTTTTTCTTTGATTTGAGATAATTACTCAAAATCTTTCTCTTAAAAGAGATGGTACTCAAACTGCTCAAAACTCTTTCGTAAATCTCAGTTTCCTCTCATCTTATATGTGAAAACATTTACTCTTGGGAATACTTAGTTCCCATATACCATTTTTAAGAAAATGAACTTTACTCTTACTCTTTACTCAACTCAAAACATAAGTCTTAAAACAAAGTTAAAACATTTGTAAAAAGACTTCTTAAAATAAGGTTCATGCCGAATTATGGACGTGGACGACTCAATTCAATGTTTTCAATAACCATACATAGAACTCAATACTCGGAACTCAACAACTTCAATGATCCAACTTATTTCAAGAATGCTCAACTCAGAGGGTTCATGCGGAATTATGAGCATGAACTACTCAACTCAAGGACTCAAAATATCAATAAGGAACTCATGTATATGACTCTTCTCATTCTCATACTTACTTACACAAAACTTAGCTCAAATCAGTGATGTATCTCGAAGGACTCACAATTTAACTTAGAGGATTTCTTGAACTCTACTCTTAACTCTCTCTTGAATTTGAATTATGAATTCAAGAGTTATGATTCATGATATGAAGGATCTCAATAAAAATATAGCAATTCAATAATTAGGAATAGAAATTTTAGGAGAAACCAGGAATACTCAAATCTAGGGAAAGAATCCTAGATTTCTCTTTTACTGATTTGAAAGAAGAAGTAGGGCGTGAGGACGAATTAGTCCAACACTATGATAGCCTTACATACTTGAAAAAAACAAGGTTCTGGAATAATATTGAAGAATCTTGAAGAAGAAATTGATTAGAAGTCTTGAAACCCTAGCTTGAAGGTAAATGATTAAGAAAACCTTTCTTGAGAATCTTGAATTAGTTTTCTTAAAATCTCAATGGCCAATAATCATGATTTTCATTAGTTTGCCCTAGGGTTTGAGAGAGAAGAGAATGATGGATTAAAAGATGAAAATCTGATTGTTTTGAGCCTTTTATTTGTCAAAAAATTCGTTTAGGATTTTCTTGGAGTTAAAAAAAGAAAAACAACACTTTTTAACGTTTTCCCGTCAGCTAATTCGTAACAGCATTGTATATGTTACTAAAATAGTCATAACTTTTTACTCACAAATTGGATTGACGCGAAATTGGTGGAGTTGGAAATTAGATTCAAATATCCTTAATTAAATAGGTTATGGCTGACGTAAATATTTATATTCTAGGAGATATGGTCATTTGAAGTTGACCCAAGTAGAATCTTACATCAAAACTTAATCGATAAGGAAACTTCAAGAACACTTATCAACAACTCATCAAGAAATTAAATTGCTCAATATTTATGGAGAGATTCGAAAAAGAAATTCATTATTGGTGTGTGGGTGAACGAACCCAACACTATGAAAGCTTACATACCTCAAAGAACTAGGTTCTTGGAGAAATCTTGAATTTCTTGAACCAACGCTTGAAACTTTGAACTTTTTCTCCTCTTAAATCTACTCTCTAAAACCCTAAATGCTTTTGGGGATGAATGAAACTAATTCTAATCAGTTTAGACTCTTAAAACCTTACTAAAAATGCTTAAATCCGATTGGGTAAGGAAAAGACTAAAATACCCCTCATATTTTCGGGTAACTTTCCTTAATTGGACAACCCAACTTCAAATGGGCCTACCTCCCTCATACGAGCTCGAAATTTAGCTAACTCGATGGCATTGGAAAAATAATTCGACGACCTTTCATTGGATATCTTATGGGCCACCTAACTCATCCTGTACTTAAGGTTATGGTCATTTTAACTTGTCCCAAAACATAGAAGAACCTAGGAATGACTTGAATGAATTCTCTTTAACTCCTTTTGGATCGGAACTCAAGGTGCTATATGTAGTGATCTTAATACTTAAGAAATTTTCAATTCCTTGGTAAAAATCTCACTCACAACGAAGAACGATTTTAGTCTTAGTTCGAAAAATTTTCTGGGGTGTTACAAAATTAAAACAAAAATGTGTTTTATTTTGGGAAAAATATTTTTAGAATTAGAAAAATATATATTCATACTAAAAGTAGGAGGATCCATCCATCAAAGCTGGATTACAATTTTGTTCCTACTATAAATCAATATATCATAAAATATCTAATTGAAAAATTAAATAATAATATTTTAATTTCCTTGGAATACAAACGTCACAAATTAAATGTTACCAAACTCTTTGTTTTCCTTTATCAACAATTTATGGCCTTTTAAACATTGAAAACTCTTTGTTTCCCTTCATTTATCAATTAAATCTAATAATCAATTTATATCAAATTCTGCATATTAAACAATCTTTTATAAATGGACATGAAGAATATGTTAAATTGTCACGACCTGAGCCTACATCCTAGACGTGGCCGGCACTTGAGAACCATAAGTTCTAATTGACTACAGGTGGATAACTAACTCAAGCATACATAAGCATCAAACTGAAAGAAACATTTTACAACAAATTACTGAATCTCAAACTCTCTAAATATACTGAGTAAGAAACATAAGTTTTAAGAAAAAACAAATGAAGCTGAAATTAAAGATTCTCCAAAATTGTTTATATGTGAAGCCTCTACCGTATAAAGATGAGTGTCAGGACAAGACTCGCGACACCTCAAAAAGCTACTACTAATCACTAACAGAAATTGAGTCTTTTGGAAGCAAGGAGGTCTCACTCAAAGGTTGACGAACTGATGAAGTGATCTCCACGAAACTCCAATTGAAGATCCTAAGTACCTGAATCTGCATCATAAAAAGATGCAGATCGAATGACATCAGTACATTGAATGTCTGAACTGAAAATATAGTATAAATCGTGATGAAAAATAATTTAAGCTCTTACTATAAGGATGCAATAATAGCAAATACTGAACTGAAATATATAGATAAAAATATACTTGGGAATTTCTCTAACCGACAACCATCACTATGAGCCTCGTGATGATACAAAGTCTCGCCCATGCTGCCACAAATGTCCTATACCTTGCCGGGTTTTAGAAAAAAACTCAACTCATGGATCCACTATAAAGGTCTTGTCAAAGGTAGTGAGGAGTCAACTGAAAGTTGGTGCGATCCTAACCCACGCTGGCTACATGGTTTATAGGGATGTGAGTTGTCTAAACTCTTCCCATATCGGTGCTCAATGCTACTCCAAAAAAATATAATGCAATGTTCAAGTAAAAATACTCTCTCTGGGTTGAGATAAGATCTCAAAAGGGCCTCTTTAAGCGGTACCTACTATGTACTCAATCTATTTTAAAACTCTTTATACTTTTCAAAAATAGCTCTCTCTTTTTTTTTATCTAAAATGATACATTAGGAACCATTAAAGTTCCCTTAAAAATCTTGAAATAACCTGTATTTAGGTTGTAATCTTGAAAAATATATCTGAAATCATATTGTGATCTGATCATTAATGACTCGGGAAGTCATACTACATAAACATTGATGGCATATCTAGATGTCATACTACTTAAACATTGATGGCATACTCGACTATCATACCAATCATGAATGGTAGTTCTTTTCTCAATGTGAAAATAGTACATTTGGAACCATTTGTGTTCCCTTAAACTCTTCTCAAAAGATACTTTAAAACATTCTTAAACTCACTTTAAAATTCCAAAATCAATGCATGAAGATAAATGTGCAAATGATTTCAACAAAATATCATCAACTAGGGTTCATGTGAAATAAAAGCATTAACAACAACCCAATAATCTCAATACATAAAATATCATAATCTCATAATTAAGAAATCAAAAATCGCAATAAGAATACAATTCCAATTTAGAATTTCATGGATGTTTGAACAGAATGATTGATTTAACGCTTACTAACGGAATTTAGATGTAGGACATGAGGACGAACTATTGCAACACTATGAATAGTCTTACATACCTGGAAGAACAAAGTTCTTAAGAATTTTGAAGAAAAACTTGATTGGAAGCCTTGAAACCTTGGCTTTCGTCTTCCTTGCGACTTTCGTTTTGAGTTGGGGAGTTGAGAGTGTAGAATTAAAAAACAATTGAGTACTTGGTGGAGTATAATCCCCAAACTAAAGTTAAAATGTCATGGCATGGGATTAGGAAAAGTGAAAAAGATAAAAGAAACCCCACTTAAAAAGTTATTGAAATTTTGGGTCATCTATGGTTCGTGGTAATGGACCCTATATCCTATCCATGGAATTCATATTAATGTTTTAAGGCTAAAAAGTTCATTCTACGGGCCCAAACTATGACTTGTAGATGGGTCCATAGGAATTGGACCCCAAAATTTGACTCTCTGGAGTTTGCACGAGTTGACACTATGGGTTGTAATTCAATCAGCGACCGGTAAAAGGGTTGTCAGAAAACTCTGTTGTGTTAATAGTTGTTCGCTTCACCAATTAAATCGGAAATATTAATAGTGTGTATATTACTATATGTTAAAATTGTATAGTATCTTTAGAATGTATGATTAGATATCAATATTTCTTTCTACATTAATTTGAACCACATATTATTACTAAATCTACCTCGAGATCAAGATAAATCATAATGGCAAGCAAATAAGACTTAAAAAAACAATACATGCATGTTATCAGGCTGAAGCAATCTGCAAAAAAATAGGTGATTAAAGTTTTAGTCATTCGAAGACACTTAATAAAATCATACGAAAATGATAATGTGAGAGTGTTCGTTGGCAACTAATATTTGTTGATGAAGTGGTAATACAATCTTAATCTTGTATGATATTTATTAGTTGCTCCACCACCTCCTTCATTGACTCTATTAGTTGTTTTCACGACTCGAAAATAGACGTGATGCCACTTGTCTTTTCCCACCAAGACAAGTCAGACTTAACCCAACGAAAATGAAAGAAATGCGGAAAACACTAAATCAAGAACAAGTCAAAGGCGGAAAACTTATTCATTCTATATATTACCCAAAAACTTGATTGTCATGTGTACATCCCACAAAAGTAAATACAAAATTTGAAAGATAAATACAAGTCCCAGTCTTTGCTTCTCAAGTAGAACAAAGCTTAAAGAAAAGGAAAAGAGGGCCCACCTAGATGACAAATAGTTACCTCTTAGATCCTTGAACAAGCCTCGACTGTAAAGAGAGGAAGAAGATCACATGCTTGGAACCTACACAAGTTTAGAAGCAAGGGCTGAGCACCAACAAGAGGGTACCCAACAAGCAACCTACTAAACAAAGCAACTATCTAGAAATCGAATACCCCTTACATTCCAGCTGAACCTCCTCAAACTACAACCTTCACAGAATTCAGCCCAACCTAGCAATTATACAATGCACGACTCACAAGGCCCAATATTCACAGTTCAACCTTCACAATTCAACAATAAAACAATTAAAATAAGTCAATCTCAATAACAAGTAGTTCGGTTACACAAAACAAGTACATAAATATCAAGTATCAAGTAAGTTACACATAAGCATCAAATGCATCAAGTCAAAATAATCAATCTCTTGCCAAAACCATTTCCCACCGACACAATATTTGTCACACCCCAAGGCTACCCCTTGAGGTAACACGGGACCTAGGATCACGAGTGACCTCAAGATAATCTTGTGTCTGGCATATCGTAAGCATAGTGAAAATAACTAAGTAAAATATGAACTATGCGAAAGATAAACAATGGATAACTGAAAGTGGGGAAAACCCCAGTAGTCTGAATATGTAAAACATACTAAGAGTTTAGCGATAACTGAAACAATCACTTAACAACTTAAGTTGAATCTACTACTATGCTTCACAAGCCTCTAACTGAGTAGAGTTTCTGGGACATGCCCCCATCTAACTCTAACAAACTGAAACTAAAATGTAAAAGACTGAAATGAAAGCATGTCTATTGTCCTCGAAGTATGATGACTCACCACTTAAGCTACTGAATGCTAACCGAGAATCGATCTAAGCGCGGTATGAATGTTGAGTACCTGAACCTACATCATGAAAGGATGTAACAGAGAGTATGCATCAGTACTCAGAATGTACTGAGCATACAGGATATAGATGCTAAACTGAACAAACATAAATAAGCTGAAACATGACATAACTGATCAATACTGTAAACTGAACAAGAATATAATTACTTAAAAGATAACAAAATGCAATGACCAAGTTCTAATCACGAACATGACATGCTAAACTAAATACTGAAGTATATATTGAAAACCTGGTCAAATGCACTAAGAGTCTGTCTGTGGGAGCTAAACATGGAGTCTGATGTATACGCCTCATCGAGAGGACCCAATATACCTTGCCAGGGGTATAAAGGCATGACGCGTGTTCCCTAAGTCTGATGCCCACAGAGGGGTATATGACACATTATGACTGAAATACTCTAATACTAAATAGCTCTAAATACTGAAATGCAAAATCTAAGAATGCAACATTTATATATTGATGATGTAACATTCGAAACTGGAGCATGATTATCTGTTTAACTGCCTCATCAAGTGTAATTCATGAACTAGGAGAATCTAGACAATTAGGGTTCTGAGGTTCATTCAAGGAACTAAACAAACTTTCCAATAAACATGCTATTTTGATATAGGATACTACAATAGCTAAAATACAGTAAATATCCAAGGTTTTAGAAACCCTAGGTCTAAAGAAGATATGGAGAATCAAGGAGCTGACTGAATTCTAGGGACATACTGGATTACAGGAACCCACTAGTGAAATCCCACATACCTAGTGATAAAATCTATTGAGAGATCTTTTGATTTTGGGTCTGAAACTTGAAGCAAACTTTCTGATTGTTCTTGAGAAAACTGGTGTCTCTTTGTCCTCTTCTTGCTCTAAGTTTGAATGAGTTTTGGAGAATAAGGTTTTAGTTAGGTGCTGACTAGATTATTAGGCATAAACTAAGTAAAACGATGTAGTTTAGGTGTAAAAGGATGAGTTTAAATGTCTAATGAATAAGGGAAAAGACCAAAACGACCCTGACTTTAAAGTTGATGGAAGCCGACCACGGAGCCACTGATGGTCCGTTGTTGGGACCATGGCCCGTCAGGTGGGTCGTGGTTCTTGGCTAGTGTCTACTAGTTCAGGGTACTCCCCTCTACGGTCCACTTCACAGATCGTGTGAAGGACCACGGACCCTGAAGGCCACCGTGGTTCTTCACTTGGGGCTGGGTTCTACTAGTTAAGGTTGACGAGCCTAACTATAGCCCGTCATCAAGACCACAGCCCGTGGTGGACTCCGTGGTGAGACACCTCAGGCCTCTTGGCTGTGTCTCACCTCCACGAGCCTTCCCACGACTCGTGTGGGGATCCATGACCCGTGAAGGGTCCCGTGGTCTACCACTTTTGGAAGGGTGTGAACCATGATGAGGGTGACAAACAGTGTCTGTTGGTTCAGGGCACTCCCCTCTACGGTCCACTTCACGGACCGTGTGAAGGAGCACGGATCCTAAAGGCCACCGTGGTTCTTCACATGGGGCTGGGGTTTACTGGTTCTGGTTGACGAGCCTCACCACGACCCGTCATCAAGACCACGACTCGTGGTGGGCTCCATGGTTTGACGCCTGAGACCTGGTGGCTCTGTCTCACCTTCATAAGCCTTCCCACGGCTCGTGTGGGGATCCACGGCCCGTGAAGGGTCCTATGGTCCACCACTTTTGGGACGGCACTCGAGAACCATTGTTGGTCCCTAAGCGAACCCTCATCCTGGCTGACTTCAAGCGGAAGACTAACTTAAGCATGCAAAAGCTTAAAACTGAAATAAGAGTTCATGAACACAACTTTACAAATCTTTAACTCAAAAGAAAACTCTGTATAATAAAATATATACAACTTTTCATAAAAAGGCATCTTTAGTCTTCAAAAAATTAAACAAAATAAATGAAAAGACTTCTGAAACTCTACTGTCTATCTATGAAGCCTCTAACTAATAAAGATGGAAATCAGGACAAGACCCACGACCTTCTAACAACTGATATAACTGAAAGGTAAATGAAATCCTTCGAAATCAAGGAGGCTCACCATAGCTAACTCGAACTCCTGGATGTATAAACGAATCTCCTGTTGATGATCCTGAATACCTGTGTCTGCATCATGAGAAGATGCAGGCCAAATGGCTCAATACGTGGAATGTACGAGCATGTAAGGGGAATTCTCAAACATAAACTTAAGCTTGAAACTTGATAAAAGGAAACATACTTACCTCTTCTCAAACTTACTCAACTCAAGGAATACTTAAGGATACTCAAAACTACTCAACCTACTCAACTTACTCAACTGAGAAGTACTCAAGGATAAGATACTCAACTCAGAGATTAGATACTCAACTCAAAGATATGATACTCAACTTGAAATACTCAACTCATGAATACTTAACTGAACTCATTTCAATATAAAGAAATTTAAAACAAGTGCAATATAAAGAACAGACTGTTTAAAAACATGTTGTCAACTCTGTGTGTATGCAAGGATACAACAGAAATGTATGTAAAAATACAATAAACTGATGTATATAAAATACAATAACTTATGTGGGAGTTTCTCTAACCGACAATCATCACATAATAGCTATAGTGATGATACAACGATCAACCTCACGCTGCTAGAGCATCCTATACTCGGCCAAAGGTATAGAACCTGAAATGCCTAATGGATCCACTAGTCTATCTTGAAAAGGATTCATCTAAAAAGTATGATCCTTTTCTACCCATGGTGGCTACATGGTTCTATGAGGGCTGTGGGTTCTTTGAACGCTCCCTCAATTCGGTGCTCAATTCTACTCCCAAAATATAATACTGGCTCTCATGTCTTTAAAACATACTTCTTTGTGATTTGAAATTAGTGCTCAAAAACTTAGCTCAAAGGTTATCTTGGAAATCTCAGTTTTCTCTCTTGCTTTATTGTGAAAGCATTTACTCTTCAACTGAAAACTAGCCCAAAGGCTCTTTACTGTAAAAGTAGCTCAAAGGCTCTTTTGAAATCTTAGTTTTCCATTCTTATTTAAATGTGAAAACATTTTAAACTCTTTTGGGAATACATAGTCCCCATATACTTTTGAAGAAATGGACTTCAACTTTACTCTTTACTAAACTCAGAACTTAAGTCTTAAAACAAAGATTAAACATTTGTAAAAGACTTCTTAAAATATGGTTCATGCCGAATTATGGGCGTGAACGACTCAATGCAATGTTTTCAATAACCATAGATAGAACTCAACACTTGGAACTCAAGAACTTCAATAATACTACTCACTTCAAGAATGCTCAACTTAGAGGGTTCATGTGGAATTATGAGCATGAACTACTCAACTCAAGGACTCAAAGATACTTCTCATCTCAAGATTGTTCGACTTATAATGTTCATGCGGAATTATGGGCGTGAACGACTCAATTCATGGACTTCATGGGTAATAGGTATTAGTCCCATGATTAGGAATGTAATCTCAAATGGGTTAGAAACTCAATACTTAAGACTTAGGATCTGAAGATATTTCTCCTCTCATAGATACTCAACTTCTGGAGTTCATGCGAAGTTTAATGGCATGAATGACTTGACTCGTAGGTCTACATAACATTATGGAACTCATGATACAACTCTACTCATTCTCATACTTACTTTCTCAGAACTTAGTTCAAATTGATAGTTGTTCTCGAAGGATTCAGAATTGAACTCATAAGCTTTTCTTGAACTCTACTCTTAACTTTCTCTTGAATGTGAATTATGAATTCAAGAGTTTGGTTCATGACATGGAGGATCTCATGATGACAAGTTAAACTCATTAGTACATTCTTTTCATCCTCATACTCACTTACTCTAGTCTTAAAACAAGTTACTAGAAGTTATAGAAGACTCCTCAAAAGGACTCAAAGGGACTTTCTTAGAATGTTCGAAAGAATTCTCAAAACTTAACTCTTAACTCTACCTTGAATTTGAATTATGAATACAAGGTTATGATCATGTTAGGAATGATTTTTGGTGTTTAGAAGTAGCTTAGAGTAGTTAGAATCGAAAAGGAGTGAAGGTGCACTTTAAACGAACTCAAACGGGGCAACTGATGATAAACTGGGTGGGGCAGTGACCCTGGCGCTATGGGTGGCGCGGGGCGCCAGCCCCTAAACTTTAGAGGTGGGTTTGGGGCGCTCTGGCAGACGCATTGCGCCAGGCCCCAACCCAGAAAATTCAGCAAGTTTCTTTTCTCGTTTTCTCACCCTATTTCGCCTAGAATCGAATGGTTTCTTCCCCAATTACTTAGAATTGATTACTTAACATAAGTACACTCTAATCTAATCAATACATCCATTAAAACACTCACTTTGATCTCAAGAAATCATCCAAAACCCAACACAACAAGATTTAGAATGAACTTCAATAACACCTATGAAGAACTCATCAAGAACTCTAATCTTTCAACTTCAAGAATGAAATTTCGCTGAAAATAATATGATTGACGTGTGGGTGAACAAAACCAACACTATGGAAGCTTACATACCTCTTAGGGATTAAATCCATGGCGAAAATCCGCAACAAAATGCAAGACTCTCGACGAACGCTTTGATCATCTCCTCTTTTCTCCTCTTTTCTCTTCTTTTCTCTTCTTGAATTCTAAACTAAAACCCTAGGCTAATTTTAGGATTATAAAACTGAACCTAATAGGATTAGACCCTTAAAATATTACTAAAAATGAATTAAATCTGATTGGGTAAGGAAAAGACCAAAATACCCCTCACTATTTTCGGCTAACTTTCCTTAACTGGGCAGCCTAACTTCAAAGTACCATATCTTACTCATACGAACTCGAAACTGATCAAACTCGGTGGCATTGGAAAGATAATTCAAAGATCATTCCTAAGGTACCTGGTAGCACATGTAACACATCCTGATCTAAGAGTTATGGTCGTTTGAAGTTGACCCAAAACTTATACTTAACTTAAATTGCAAAATTTCAGATTTTGCTATTTCCAATTTAATTCTTTTTGGAACTCGAGGTGCTACATCTAGTTACCTTAACACTTAAGAAATTTTAATTCCTCAGTAAAATCCTACTAACAACGAAGGATGGTTCAAGTCTTAGTTCAAAAAAAAATTATGGGATGTTACACTCTAACTCATAAACCACATTACCAACGCTTTTTAGGATTCTGTAAGGATCTACATATATGGGACTGAGCTTCCCTTTCTTACCAAATCTCATCACCCCCTTCATAGCTGACACCTTCAGGAAAACCAGATCATCAATTTCGAACTCTAAGTCCCTTCTCGTCACATCTACATAGGATCTATGATGACTCTGAGCTGTCTTTAGTATATCTCTAATGAGCTGAACTTTTTCCATAGCTTCATGAACTAAATCTGGCCCTCTCAAGGGTGCTTCACCTATTTCAAACCAACCAATCAAGCACCTGGATCTACGCCCATATAATGCCTCATACGGGGCCATTTGAATACTGGAATGGAAGTTATTATTATATGTGAATTTTATGAGAGGTAGGTGATCATCTCAACTTCCCTTGAAATTGATAAGTCTGAATGGTACGTTTTGCCTGACAATCCGTTTGCGGATGAAATGTTGTACTAAGATTTACTTGGGTACCAAGACCTTTTTGAAATGATTTCCAAAAATGAGAGGTAAATTGAGGACCTCTATCTGAGATGATAGACAAGGGAACCCCATGCAACCTGACTATCTCATTGATGTAGAGTTCGGTGTAGTCCTCCTCTCAGTAGTCTTGACAGCCAAAAAGTGAGCGGACTTAGTAACTGTATCCACTATCACCCAAATGGAGTCATGTTGTCTGCAAGTACGAGGTAAACCCGTAATGAAGTCCATGTTTATCACTTCCCACTTCCATGTAGGAATGTTAATCTCTTGAGTCATACCTCCTGGTTTCTGATGTTCTACCTTAACTTGTTGACAGTTAGGATACTTAGTCACAAAATCTGCTATGTCCCTTTCCAAGCCGTTCCACCAAAAGACTTCCCGTAGATCACGGTACATCTTAGTGGCACCTGGATTAATGGAATACCTGGAGTTATGAGCCTCTGTAAGGATCTATTGCCTCAACTCTCCCATATTAGGAACGCACAAGTGGCCTTTGTAACGAAGCGCACCATCTCCCCCTTGGGAGAACACCAGAACTTTCTGGTGATGAACTGCACCCTTCAACTAAAGTAATATAGGATCACTATCCTATTTTTCCTTAACCTCCGCTACCAATAAAGATTCTGATCCATTCTAAACTGTCACCCTATTATCTGATGTGTCCGTAAGACAAACTCTTATGCGAGCAAGCTAGTGAATATCTTTGGCTAGCCTTTCCTTTCTTCCTCCACATGTGCTACACTGCCCATAGACAGCCTGCTGAGAGCATCAGGCACTACATTGGCCTTACCAGGATGGTAAAGCACATTAATGTGATAGTCCTTAAGGAATTCAAGCCATCTCCTCTAAAGAAGATTCAACCCTTTCTGGGTGAACACATATTGGAGGCTCTTATGATCTGTGAACACATCAATATGAACACTATAGAAGTAGTGTCTCAAAATCTTTAAGGCAAGTACTATGGCTGGAAGCTTGAGGTCATGAGTCGGGTAGTTCTTCTCATGGACCTTAAGTTGTCTAGAAGCATATGCTATGACCTTACCTCGCTACATCAACACACAACCTAGGCCAACCCTTGATGCATCACAACTAATCACATAACCGTCTGAACTATCTGGTAGGGTCAAAATCGGAGTTGTAGTCAACCTAATCTTCAGTTCTGAGAAGCTTTTCTCACACTGATCTGACCACTAAAATTTGACCTTCTTCTGAGTCAACTTGGTCAATAGGGAAGCTATGGATGAAAATCCTTCAACAAATCTCTTGTAATACCCAGCTAAGCCCAAGAAACTTCTGATATCTATTGGGGAGGTGGGTCTGGGCCAGTGTTGTACTGCCTCAATTTTATGAGAATCTACTCAGATCCATTCACTGGATGCCACATGACCAAGGAAAGCAACAAATTGTAACCATAATTCACATTTGTTGAACGTAGCGAATAGTTGGCGATCCTTGAGAGTTTGCAGAATAACTCTCAGATGAGTCGCATGCTCTTCCTCATTCAGAAAATAAATGAGGATATCATCAATAAAGATGAGGACAAACAAATCCAAATACTGCTTGAACACCCTGTTCATTAAGTACATGAAAGATGCAGAAGCATTTGTTAGTCCAAAAGACATAACTACAAATTCAAAGTGACCATACCGAGTTCTGAAACCTGTCTTCAGAATGTCACTATCTCTGACTCTGAGCTGATGATAGTCAGATTTGAGGTCTATCTTGGAAAAGTAACTAGCACCCTGAAGTTGGTCGAATAATTCATCAATCCTTGGGATGGGATACTTATTCTTGATAGTGACTTTGTTCAACTACCGATAGTCAATACATTCTGCGAGAACCATCTTTATTTTTGATGAACAACATTGGAGCACCCCATGTAGAGATACTGGGTCTGATAAAGCCCTTATCTAGAAGGTCTTTCAACTTCTCTTTCAATTGCTTAAGCTCGGCTGAAGCCATTCTGTAAGGAGGAATCGAAATAGGCTTGGTATTTCAGAGGAGATCTATTCCAAAGTCAATTTCCCTTTCGAGAGGAACTCTAAGAAGATATTCTGGAAACACTTCTGGAAACTCATTTACTACTCGAACTAACTCAAGAGTTGGGGTTTCACAGTTTGAATCCTTAATCCAAACAAGATGATACATATAACCTTTGGAATTCATTTTTATGGCCTTAAGGTAAGAGATGAATCGACCCATAGGAACTGAGCTACTACCTTTCCACTCTAAGATTGGCTTGTTTGGAAACTGAAACCAAACGACCCTAGTTCTACAATCGACTGAGGTATAACAAGAATGTAACTAGTCCATGCCTAGAATGATATCAAAATCTACCATTTCTAACTCTACGAGATCTGCTGAGGTTACTTTCTGAGAGACTGTGACAGGGTAATTTTGTATACCCGTCTAGCTATAACTGGGTCACCAACTGGAGTAGAGACCGAGAAGGGTTCTGAGAGTGTTTCTTGACTTACACCGAAGTTTACTGCTATATAAGGAGTTACAAAAGACAATGTATTCCCCGGATCTAACAATGCATAAACATGTAAATGAAAGGCTCGTAACGTACTAATGACCACATCAGGAGAATCTTCCTGGTCCTGGCTAGCCTGGAGAGAATATAACCTATTCTGGCACTGACCGCCACCTGTACCAGATGAAACACCCTGCTGAGCTGGATGACCTGCCTGTGCTGCTAGAGCTGTAGAATCAGCCCTATTGTTGTTACGTCTTTGCCCCTTCCTAGCAGAAGGGTAATCCTTCAACATATGCCAGACTGACCACACCCAAAACACCCTTCCTTGCCTGCAAGACACTCGCCCTGATGGTTCTTACCACATTTTTGACAAGTAGGAAAGGTCTTGTTACCTGAAGCACACCCCAAAGACCTAGAGCCTGATGCCCTACCTTTTTTATCCTGTCAAAGCCTTGGGGATGGAGCACTAACTAATGAAGGTGTTGGGGTTGTAGATCTTTGCTGAGACTGTGAGTGATTCCAATCGTCCGACTTATGTTGTGAGTATTCATAGTTTCCTGTTTTGTTTTTTTTATTATCCTTATCTAATTCCTTAAGATTATCTCCCTCAAACTGTTGAGCATGAACTATGAGTCTGGATATATTCATATCCTCAAGGAGCATAACAGTCTTGCACTCTATCTTCACCAGATCGGATACCCCAAATAAGAAATTACTCATATGTGCTCTTGGATCGGCAACCATGTGTGGAGGATACCTGGAGAGCTGAGTGAACTTCAACCCATATTCTTATACTAACATGGAACCCTGTTTTAATTTCATAAACTCATGTGCCTTAGCTTCTCTAAATTCCCTTTGTAATAACCTATCCAAAAAAGGTTTAGTAAAACAATCTCAAGTCACAGGAGATGCATCTGTACCCTTGTTATCTTTCCAATGAGTGAACCAGATATGAACCACATCCTTAAGTTGGTAGGATGCCAACTCAACACTCTCAGTTCCAGTCACTTGCATTACTCCAAGGATTTTCTTAACCTCATCAATGAAGGTTTGTGTGTCCTCCCCAACCTTCGACCCTAAAACCTCAAACGGATTCATCCAAACAAAATATCGAACCCTAGTTGTACCTGATCCACCATTAGTGTTAGTAGGAACCAGGACCTACTGATTGTTCTGATTGGCCACACTTTGAGCCAAGAGCTGGACTACATTCCAAAATTCATCATTTGTAACCTCATGGTTCGGGACCGTATGAACTGCACTAGCATTGCTGCATTAGCATTTTGCATGTTAGTTCTACGAGGAGGCATGCTCTAAAATGCATAACGATGAATTAGAAAGGAGATGTTGGATCATACCCACACACAATAAGAATACAAAGAAAGTGAAGTTTTCTTAAAACACTACGTAGCCTCCCTCTTATAGAAGTAATGTACTTTAGACCCATGTAAGAGACTCTACTTAGTGCAGCTTTTAGACATCCTAGGACTCTTGAACCTAATGCTTTGATACCAAGTTTGTCACGTCCTGAGGCTACCCTCTTAACATAACATGGGACATAGGATCACGAGTGACCCCAAGCTAACCCTGTGTCTGGCATATCATAAGCATACTGAAAATATCTAAGTAAAACATGAACTATGCGGAAGCTAAACAATGGATAACTGAAAGTGGGGAAAAGTCCACTAGTCTAAATATCTAAAACATACTAAGAGTTTAGCGATAATTGAAAAAATCACTTAACAACTCAAGTTGAATCTACTACTATGTATGACAAGCCTCTAACTGAGTAGAGTTGTTGGGACATGCCCCCCAACTAACTCTAACAAACTGAAAGTGAAATGTAAAAGACTGAAATGGAAGCATGTCTATTGTCCTTGAAGTATGAGGACTCACTACTGAAGCTGCTGAATGCTGACCGAGAATCAATCTAACCGCGGTCTGAATGCTGAGGACCTGAACCTACATCATGAAAGGATGCAACGCAGAGTATGCGTCAGTACTTAGAATGTACTGAGCATGCCAGATATAGATGTTAAGCTGAACAAACATAAATAAGTTGAAACATGGCATAACTGAGCGCAATACTATAAACTGAACAAGAATATAAATATTGAAAAGATAATTGAATGCAATGACCAAGTGTTAATCACGAACATGACATGCTAAACTGAATACTGGAAACCTGGTCAAATGCACTAAGATTCTGTCTGTGGGAGCTACTATTAACCGACATAAAACCACTTGACCTAAACGTGGAGTCCAATGTATAGTATATGCCCCATCGAGAGGACCCAATATACCTTGCCAGGGGTATAAAGGCATGACTGGCGTGATCACTAAATCTGATGCCCACGGAGGGGACTTATATCCTATGGGGGCATGTAGTTCTGGTACTCTTAGGGTACGTTGAACCCTATTCAAACTCGGTGCTAAGTGTACTCCCAACTAAATATGTATATGACACATTATGACTGAAATACTGAAATACTAAATAGCTCTAACTACTGAAATATAAAATCTAAGAATGCAACATTTTTATACTGATGATGTAACATTCAGAACTGGAGCATGATTATCTGTTTAACTACCATATCAAGTGTAATTCATGAACTAGGAGAATCTACACAACTACGGTTCTGAGTTTCATGCAAGGAACTAAAAAAACTTTCCTAGAAACATGATATTTCGATTTAGGATGCTACAATTGCTAAAATACTGTAAATATCCAAGGTTTTAGAAACCCTTAGTCTAAACAAGATATGGAGAATCAAGGAGCTCACTGATTTCTAGGTACCTAGTAGATGAAAGGAACCTACTAGTGAAATCCCACATACCTGGTGATGAAATATATGAAGAAATTTTTTGATTTCGGGTCTTAAACTTGAAGAAAACTTTCTTACTGTTCTTGGAAAACTGGCATCTCTTTCTCCTCTTCTTGCTCTAAGTTTGAATGATTTTTGGAGAACAAGGTTTTAGTTAGGTTTTGACAAGATTATTAGGCTTAAACTGAGTACAACACGTAGTTTAGGTGTAAAACAACGTAGTTTAAATGCCCAATGCATAGTGGAAATTACCAAAACGACCCTGACTTAAAAGCCGACGGAGGCCGACCACGGAGCCACTGATGGTCCGTTGTTGGGACCACGGCCCGTCAAGTGGGCCGTGGTTCTTGGCCAGTGTCTACTAGTACACAACACTCCCCTCTACGGTCCACTTCACAGACTGTGTGAAGGACCACAAACTGTGAAGGCCATCGTGGTTCTTCACTTAGGGCTGGGATCTACTGGTTTAGGCTGACGAGCCTCACCACGACCCGTCATGAAGAATACAGCCTGTGGTGGGCTCTGTGGTTTCACGCCTGAGCATGGTGGCTCTGTCTCACTTCCACGAGCCTTCCCACGGTTTGTATGGGGATCCACTGCCTGTGAAGGGTCCCTTGGTCCATTACTTCTGGGAGGGTGTAAACCATGATAAGGGTAACGGGCAGTGGTCGATCACAGCCCGTGAACCCCTCTGTGGTTCCCCTTTTTCTGCTGTTTTCTTGCCAAAAAATCCAAGTCTGATTTTTAAGGTGTTACAATATCACTAGGCGGAACCATTTCCCATCTACTTTATATCAAATCACTAGCCAGAACCATTTCCCATTCTTTTTACATCACTAGCCGAAACCATTTCCCATCGGCTTTATATCAAATCATTAGTCGGAACCATTTCTCATCAACTTCATATTACTAGAAAGAACCATTTCCTGTCGGCTTATAAATGATTGTCGAAAATGACCCCGGCATCCCCACACTCGCCGACAAAGACCTAGGCATCACATCACTCACCGACAAAGAACTCGACATCATAACACTTGCTAGAAACGCCTCAGCCTCATAAATCATTGCATGTCTGATCACGGTGTTCAGAATCAATGCACACAAAAAATATCACACCACACAAAAGAGAAAACAAATCATACAATTCAAGTCCACAATTATGCTTTCAAACATTTCATCAATCAATCATCAAGGGTCACAATAAGAAAATTCACATCATCATGTTTATCACATAGCCTTCTCCATTTCAACCCCTTTTTATTATTTTAGATGTATAAAGTGGACAATTTAAACCCTTCACCTCTTCCCCATTACTCCCAACACCCAATCAACGAAGGAGGTACACGAATTCTAAAAGAATAAATGGTTTAGGAAGTCATTTGCCTTAAATCAATCAACAATCACTCCAAGAGCTGAGTCTTCCCCTTTCAAATCACTTTGAAAGCCACACAATATATAATAATCAAGTATATACAATCACTTATCGGAAACAACACCTTCCACATGAGTTATATATAAAAATGGGTCAAACAACTCAAATCCAAATTTCAAAATGGAGGTTTGAATCTGGAAAATAAAACTTGAAAAAGTGTTTAAGGCTTTATGAGATCATTAGTGAAAATCATTTTAAAAAAGGGATCAAAACCACTACAAAATCACCATTTTACTAAGTCCTTCGGTTCTTGAAGATAACCCCAAATTTCACATTTCAAAAGCTTGATTTGGACACATAAATCCGTAGATAATAATAGGTAATATAAGATTTAGAGTTATGAATCATTATCCAAAAGATTTTCCTCAAAAATCAAGTCCAAATCGCCACACCAAAGCTCCCAAAGATTAAAAAAATGGTGAAATGGGGGTTGAAACCCCAATTTTAGGATAACATTTTGCCTAGGTCTCAATTGCTCATCAGGATCACAATGTAGAATCACATGACAGCGATCACTAAAGACAACCAACTAATTAAAGTTGACTATCGCGATCACAACAAGACCCAAGCGATCGTGATGCATCTCAAATTAGTGTTACGCCATCACGACAAGGGAGACTCTTGATAACAATGACCAATCTGGTCATACACCAGAACTCGAAACCAGAAATATCAGCCCAACTCTCAAAACATCGAAAGGACCCCCGAGATTCATCTAGAAACTCGTGAACACAAACCACATATGCAAATTAAATATACTCTATGTTCCAAACTCGATAAAACCTTCAAAACATGAATCTGAGGTCTCCTTTACCCGACATTTGTTAAAACCAAAAGAAACTAACTCAACACCTAAAAAGGCTAAAACAAGCTCGGGACCTCTCAAAATTCAACCAAGACCTCACCTAAGCCTAAATTTATCCCTGAATCCAATAGACCTCTCGAAATTCCAATCCAAGCATCCAAACCCCGAATATCAAACAAAGTCAACATAGGATAAAATTCAACAATTTCACACTTTAGGACCCCCAAATCCTCAAAAAGACTCAGAATTTGAAACTGACAACTCCTACGGATCAGATTTCACTTTTGAGATTGATGGAATCGATGAAATTCCATTACAAACTCAAAACTCCATAAGACACTGAAAACCACTTTCCGAACAACTTAGCCTTTCAAACTCAAAACTTATCAAATTTTCAAATTTTAAATCAAAGATCCAAACAAAATTTTCAAAACTCAATCATAAAGGACTTGGGGTCAATCATGGTAGGGAAAAATAATAAATTCATGAAACTTTCCAAAAATGACCGAGTGGGTCATTACAGTTCTCCACCTTGATATAGGAAACAAAACTACAATCAACTCTTTTCAACACCCAGGTTAAAACTTGGAAGGGATCTTTTAAACAAAACCAAAGCTATTTCATTTAGATTGCCACATATGTGGTAATAAATCTTACTTCTTATAGGTTTAACAAAGACCTTGAAGTAGTATTTACTAAAAACAAAGAGTCCATACCTTGCAACAAAAAATTTATATCTCAACATTTCTCGAATGATTTATTTCTTTGGACGAGTCTGAAAAGTTCACTAACGAGAGTTTCTTTGAGAAGTACATGTTTATTTAATATATTAGATATACAATTAGTCTGCTTATTTTGTTTACTTTATTTTCATCTTCTTATAAGATGTGGTATGCATCTTATTGAAAGTTAAATCAGTTGGTAGAATGGTGAACCATAACGCGAGAGATAATTGTTACCAACAAAAAGTATGTTATATTATATGACACTTGTGCAAAGATTTTACTATTTGCAATAGCAATATAATAGGATTCTCACATTAAAATAGATATAAAGGTTTAATCGTGAAACTTTAAATTTGTGGGGAGACTTAGCTGTAACTGAAGGGAAAATGTTAGAGAGCCTTGAAAGAGTGCACCAAACTAGTTACTGCCTTTTGCGATATTAATGGGTCTACCTACCAAGCTATAATACCCCTAATAAGTGCTTTCATATTTGAGCAGAGTAGGATTGTTTAGAGGCTTTATGAAGGGGGGAAATCATAGTTTGGCACTTTGTGCTTCATATTTGAGGTAAGTTGAGACTTCTTAGACTCTTATTTGAAGTGATTGTGTTGGTAATTACTTTATCTAGGAGTAGTGAGGGTTCTGTATAAATGAGATTGTTGACATTTATGCGGATAGCGGTATCGTGTTATGAAAAATTGATACCTTATTTGTTGATTGATAATTGGGTGACTAAGTGAGTATGATTTTAGACCTACTTACTAAGCGAGGACTTATATTTTGTCACTTGATTTGGCTTTGATCTATCTCTTTGTGATTTATAATGGAGAAACTGATGATATAGCTAACATATGTGGATTTTGGGATAAAGTGATCATGATCATGTTACATTGGCTGAATTGTGACTCATATTAGCTCACTTGATTTATCTTTCGCTTCATTGCTATCATTTATTGCTTTAGGGTCAACTTTTGATTTTTGTGTTAGATATTAATTCTTGTGCTACATAAACACCATGGAAATGAAAGAATAAAATCACAATAGATGGGTAATCTAGGTATTCACAATATAAGGTTATTTGGTATCAGATGTTGCATTCGGGGCATTTCTATAGTGTTGTCTGGTGCATTGTATGTATATGTACTTCAGGTGTCCCATTATTCCCACACCTTTGTGTGTAGGTTAAGGTCTTGGTTTCAGTGGTGGTTGAGTTAGAGTAAGATTTTGTGAAGTTTTTTTGGAATTAATGTGTAATGACCTGGTCGATCAGTTTTAAAAAAATTCATAAATTTACCATTTTACCCCTCCTAATATTGGCCGCGATTAATTTCTTAATGAGTTTTGAAATTGGTTTCCAGTTTTGAGTTAAAAGTCGTGAATTTTGGAAATTTTGGTGGTTGAAAGGCTAAAGTTGTTAAAAATGATTTTTAGTGTCTTGTGGAGTTTTGAGTGACGAAATGAAATTCCTTTGATTCCACAAGTCCTGGAATGTGGAGATTTGTCTAGGAGAGTTGTCGGTTTCAGATTCAGAGTCTTTTTGAGGATTTGATGTCCTAAGTTAGTATTTGTTGAGATTTTAGTCTTCAGATTAGCTTTGGTCGACAATTGGTTTTGGATGCTTGGATTGTAATTCCGAGAGTTCCATTAGATTTGGTGGATGATTTTAGGCTTGGGTGAAGTCTTTTTTGAAGTATCAGATGCCCCAAGCTTGGTTTATTCTTTTTAGGTGTTATGTTCATTTTCTGTGACTTTCATGTGTTCCTAGTCAAGTAGACCTCAAATTCATGTTTTAATGGATCCATTGTGTCAGGAACGTCGATTATAGTATGCTTGCATATATGGTCTGTGTGTACAGGGTTCCAAACGGATCGTTAGGGTCCATTCAACGATTTTTGTATTGGTTGAGTTGTGGTGAGATTTGAGTCTACAATACCTCACGATCATAATAGGGTGTTCGCTTTTGCGAACTTAGTGATTGTGAGACACTGATTGCGAAAGTGAGTGAGGTGAGACCCAAGACGTTTGCGATTGAGAAGGGCCTGTTCACAATCATGACCTTCGTGGAAGTGAAGGTCGGCTCGTGAAAGATATGGCCAAGAATTTTTTTGGGGTTCTCTTTTTTGACATCTGATACCCTTTTTGCCTGCTATTTTTGGGGTCTAACCCATTTTCTCCTATTTGAGCTTTGTAAAACCCTTGAATATGATTTTGAAGATATCTCTTGTGCTAAATAATTTGGTTAAATCTTTGTTACCTTAAAACTTCAATTCTGATTGATTATTTATGGATTTAAACATCAAAACTTGGTATTTTGATTGGGAAATGGCAAGGTTTTTCAAGAACTTGAGTTCTAAGCTAAAATGGTGATTGTGAACTGATTTCAACACTTGTTTTTCCAAAATGGTTTTCACCAATGAGTTCCAAATGTCTTGGGTAACATTCTCAAGTAAAGTTTTTTGGATTCAAACCTCATTTTCAGAATTGGATTTTTGAGTTGAGTTGACCCATTTTGCAAAATGTATGATTTGGGTGTTGTTTATTCCTGTATCTTATTGTGATTACTTGATTGGATTAGATTCTGTGGGTTTGGACATTGTTCTGAAAGGGAATGCTCAAGTCTTGGATTGACTTTTGATTGAACTTGAGGCAAGTGATCATCTAAACATCGTAAAACTTTTAGAATTTTGTATTTTCTTTTATTGTATGTAGTGGGGAGTAATGAGAATGAGGTGATGGGTTCAATTATTCCACTTTATTAATCTTAATGAAGTTGATGAAATTCTTTGATAGCATTATTGTGGACTTGAATTGATTGAGTTGTGGTGTGAAATTGCTTATTTGCATTGATTTTCTTGTACCATGATGAGACATGTGATGAATATGCCAAAGGGAAATTGTTCTAACAAGTGATATGATACATAACTGAAGGGAAATGATTCCGTCTAGTGACATTGTGCCAAAATGAAATGGTTCCGGCAAGTGATATGAAATAAAGCCAAAGTGAAATGATTTCGGCTAGTGATATGAAATAAAACCGAAGGGAAATAGTTTTGGCTAGTGATATTGTGTCGAAGGGGAATGGTACGGCAAGAGTTTGACTATTATGATGTGATGCATTTTGACACTTATGACTATGTCACTCCCCGAGCCTACACCCTAGACATAACTGCACTCGAAAACCATTGTTTGTTCCCAAGCGATCCCTTGGCCTGGCTTATACTCAGCAGAGGACTTACTCAAGAAAAATGAAAATTCATGATGCAAAAATAACTTTAAAAAAATTAATTTAAACTCAACTCCAATAATCGTTTGAAAATAATTTAATAAGTATTAGTTAAATGCCTCATGGACTCAAAACATTACAAAAACAAAGGAAATAATGATAGACTCCTCGACCCTTTAAACTATCTATGAAGCCTCTACTATTACAGTAGGATTATCAGGACAAGAACCACAACATCCTAACAAGTTAAAGTAAAAGTAGAACCCTCCGGAAGCAAGGAGGCTCACCAAAGCTAACTGGAACTACAAGTGGTATCAACGAAGCGTCTGTTGATGACCCTGAATACTTGTATCTGCATCATAAAAAGACGCAGGCCAAATGACATCAGTGCATTGAATGTACGAGCATGTAAGGGGAATTCTAAAGCATAAACATAAGCTTGATCTGGTACAAAAGAAACATACTTACCTCGTTTCATCTCACTCAACTCGACTCAACTCAGGAATACTCAAATCAAAGATACTCAACTTAAAGATACTCAACTCAAGGATACTCAACTCAAAGATACTCAACTCAAAGATACTCAACTCAACTCAAGGATAAAGCAACAATAAAAGATGCAATATATGGAAAACTTTTAAAACAATAGATAATAACTAAACTATATGTAGGAATACAATAATAACTCTTATTTGGGATATTCTTTAACCGACAACCATCACTATGAGCTATGTGCTGACACAACGTCTCACCCACACTTCCTGAACTGTCCTATACCTTGTCGGAGTATAAGACATCCTCAACTAAGTGGATCCACTAAGCTATGCTTAAAAAAACAATAAGGAATCATCTAAAACGTATGACTCTTTACCCATGTTGGCATACATGGTTTATGAGGACACTGAGTTGTTTGAACTAGTCACCATATCGGTGCTCAATACTGCTCCTAATAATGTAACTCATGCTCAAAACTCCTCATGGACTCATTTGGAAATCAAAGTTTCCTCTTGTCTTAAATGTAAAAACCTTTACCCTTGGGAATACTTAGTTCCATTACATTCACTTTTGAAACAGGAACTTAACTCTTTTCATCCTCATACTCAAGTACTCAAGTCTTAAAACAAGTTTTAAAAGTTTGCAAAAAGACTTCACAAAATAGGGTTCATACCGAATTATGAACATGAATGACTCAATTCAAGGTTTTCAATAACCATATATATAACTCAATACTCGGAACTCAAAACCTCCAAAACTCAAGGACTCAATGATACTAATTATCTCAAGAATGTTCGCTCATAGGGTTCATGTGGAATTATGGGCATGACAATTCAACTCAACTCAAGGACCTTCATGTATAACATATGGTAGTCCCATAATTAGGAATATAATCTCAAAGGGATTAGGAACTCAATACTCAAGAACTCAGAGATACTACTCTTCTCAAGGACACTCAATTTATGGAGTTCATGTGGAGCTGTAGGCATGACCGACTCGACTCAAGGATCTCAATAATAACATATGCTCATGAATACACTTTTATCATCCTCATACTCACTTACTCGAGTCTTAAAATAAATTATAAGTAATTGTAAAAGACTCCTTGAAAAGACTCAAAGGGACTTTCTCAAACTTTACTCTTAACTCTACGTCGAATTTGAATTATGATTTAAAGGATCATGTTTATGATATCTAGGATTTCTTGATGATTTGATGTAATTTGGATTGTTAAAATCAAGAAGAGAGTGAAGATATGTTTTATAAGAACTCAGACGGAATGAACGACAGAAAATGAATGGTGGAAGGCGACCCTGGCGCAAGACGCCAACCCTACATAACCTGCAGTCGATTTCACGCGCACTGCAGGCATGGCGCGCTAGCCCTCTTGGCCATCTGTGCCGCATCGCACCACCCCTTCCCCAGAATGTTATAATAAATTTTTCTTCTTAATTTTTGGCCTTAATTCACCTAGAATTGATTGATTTCTTCCAAAATCAATTAGATTCATATACCCAACATAAGTAAATTAAAACCTACTCGAATCTCCTTGAGAAAAAACCTCAAACTCAAACCTCTCCTCAATAAGTCATCAAACTCAAAAAATAAAGATTGAAGAACGAAACTTTAGGAAAACTAATAAAGAACTTCAATACACAAATTTCATGGATGAATTTGATAAAGAAACTCATGATTGGAGTTAGGGTGAACTAACCCATCATTCTGAAAACTTACATACCTCAAAGAACTAGTTTCTTGGCAAAATCTTGGATGAACACTTGAAACCTTGAACTTTTTCTCCTCTTGAACCTCCCTCTAAAGCCCTAAACGTTTCGGCATTGAATGAAACTGATTCTAATCAGTTTATACCCTAAATTGGGTGTAATTCACACTTAGAATAAGTAGGGGTAAGGAAAAGACTAAAATACCCCTCTTTAGTTTGGGTGAAAAGGCCCTATCTAGAGAGGCTGCACTCAAACGGTCTAATCTCCCTCATTCGAACTCGCATTATAAAAAACTCAGTGGTGTTGGAAAGAGGACTCAAAGAACTTCGATTTGATACATTATAGGCCACCTAACTCATTATGTGATAAAACTTATGGTCGTTTGAAGTTGACCCAAATTTTAAAAGAACTTATGAATGACTTGAATGAATTTCTTTCCAGTTTTTTTTTGGAACTCAAGGTGCTACATCTAGTGACCTTAACACTTAAGAAATTTTAAATTCCTTGGTAAAAGATTACTCACAATGAAGAATAGTTCGAGTCGTAGCTCAAATGTTTTTTGGTTGTTACATTATCTCCCCCGTGGGATCATTCGTCCTCGAATGACGACTAGAGTTGGTATGGAACAATGTTACCCTTACTATCTCTCCTGAATCACAACTTGCCTACTGACATAGGCTGAACTGATTGATACCAAGAGTTGGGACTTCCAATAGCACCTAAGTCAAGAACGATGCTGTTGTGAACATAGTCACTCTCTCTATGAAGTTACATTATCTAAAACAAAGGAAGTTTGCGCTTGAAGTAAGAATAGAATTACTTTACCTGGGGTAATGTGACTGCTAGTTGTTAAGCTTAGCAACACTCTTCAACTACACTTTTCTTTCCTTATTACCATACCTCATTGGTTGCATGTCACGACCCAATGATACACCCTAGATGTAACATGGTGTATAGGACCCCGAGGGACCACATACAAGCCACTTAGTATTCATAACATAAGAAATAGAAAAAAGAGCTAAAGAGAACATTTCAAGTCCAAATGTTTTATAAAAGTAAAGCGGAAGTCTAAAAACTTCGTCTTAATAGCCATCTAATAAAATAGAATGAAATTGATCCTAGCCCATATATCATGTCCAAAACTGAAAATAAGAAAGAAACTAAGAACAATGAAAGTCCGTCCTCAAAGCATGAGGCCTCACCAAAGCTCGGAAACCTCACAATCAACCACTAGCCACGAATATGAGAACCCTGACTGTCGGACCGTACATTTGGGGAATTGTAGGAAAGAGTATGCGTTAGTACAAAACAACATACCAAGTATGATAGCTAGGCATAAAATATTTAAATCATGCTAAAAGATGACATTCCATGACATGCAATGACCAAGCTAAAACATGATATAAAAATGTTAGAAAACATAAGTCATAAAACATGGTAAATGCAAGCTAACATCATTTACAACCTTTGAACATATGTGCGATACTTATTGAAGTAACCTTAGTTCATTATTATTGTAGGAAGTAGCCTTAACCAACATAGAGATCATGTGAGCTATAACATGATACCCCGGTGTCTCCCATACTGAAAAGGATTGTCCTACTTGCCAAGGTAGAACAATGAACTTCTATCTTAAGTGGATCCACTAGATAATGTCTATCTAGACAATCATCTAATGGGGTCACATAGGTAAGGTATAAGGAGATTGCTTCTAGAAACTCGACCTCTACTAACGGGAGAGCTTCAATCTCAATATCCTCTGTGCTAAGCATAAATCCCATGTAATTGTCATATTCTTACTTGTTCTTATTATACATGGAAGGGAACGTCATCTTGCCCATCCAAGCTAAGTCATTATCCATGGAAAGGTATCATTCAATAACCAATGAAAGCTAGGTTTCATTATGATAGCTCTTTATCTTTGATTATTTAGGTGAGAATACCTTTCAACCTTAGAATCCTTACTATGTGAGAAAACCTTTCACAATCATACCTTTATGTGTTTATGAGAAATCCTTTCAACAACACAACAACAACATCATCATCATTGATACTTCATTCTCAAAGCATCCTTAAATATTTCCATAGATTTCATAAGAACATGCATACTTTCATAATTCACCTTTCAAGGTTCAAAACCCACTTTCAATCCTCAGCATTTAGAAAACATGGGTAACACATGTATTTCATCATAATTTCATGTAATTCTGTTAGTTCATGCTTGATTTCATAAAACTCTTCTTTCATAATGCATGACCCACATTATATGCTCATAACTTGGAAAAAAACATGGGGATTCATGGGTTCATAGGGGAAACATCATAAAATCACAGTATTTCATCAACTCATGAATAAGAAATCATAACTTAATCATTTAAATCAATAATCAAGAGAACCCATGGCAATTGAAGAAAACCCAAACTAGATTGGGATTTCTAACTTTGAAAATAGGAGAATTTGGGAACTCCATGAATGGAAGCAATCCATGGATGAAAACTATCATACCTCAATGCAAAAAGCTTGCCTTAAATGGTGGAATTGGATAGTTTCTTTGAAACCCTAGGTTGAACCCTTCTTCTTCAAGTTTCAAGAGAAAGAAATATTTTGGAGAGGAAGAACTTGATTTTTTTTTTGGTGAATTTAAGATAATGACTTGAATGGGTTGAATTTGGGGTTAAAATCACTTATATAGGGGTCCTAGGCATGGGTAAAATGACATAGTATTATTTTAAAGAAATCTGGAAAAGACCCAACTGCCCTCAAACTTACAGCTAACTTAGCCCCCATATGCCAGACACCACGAGACGTCAAGGACTTCACAGCCTGTTGTGGCAGCCGTGATCCTTGACCAGTGGCTTGACAAGTTCCTTAAAAACACCACTTACCTCACAACCCGTCTTGGCTTCTACGAGCCGTCAAGTGGCTCGTGTGGAGGGCCACTTCTGAGGTAGCTACTGTCTCCTTCAACACGACCATCGCCACGCGCTGTAGTGCCCACCATGAGCCGTCTAGGTGCTCGTGGGAAAGGAACATTTCTTGGCTTGTTATTGTGAGCCACCATGGGCTACACCACGCCTCGTGGTGCCCTTCACAACTCGTCTGGGATACTTGGCTTGTTACTTACCACTTAATCTCTTGCTTAGTCTACTAGATTTCGAGGTGTTACATTATCTCACCCTTGGGAACATTCATCCTCGAATGAGATTCTAATCATCTTATGAAAGAAAATACTTAAGACTATAAACCCATCATGCATGAAATCACAGAATTGAACATATCCGGGGAGGAAAATCAACTCCAAGCTAAATCACACTCAAAACATCATAAGGAAGATATGAACTAGACCTAGCATATCAATATGCATGAAATTTCAAGATTACTCATATCCCAGTAGGAAAATTCCATCTTTGAGCTAAAAGCATGTTCAATAATCTCATCGTGAAGTCTATATGCAACACTCTAATGCACATAAACATGTAGAAATCAATCAAATTGACTCATTTTCTCAAAACTTAAACTTTTCATGAACATGCATAATAAGAAAATCATTGAAACATTTAAGACACATGACACCGAACAAAGAGGAAACCATGAGGAACCTATTACCTAGAGCTAAAAGATTGGTAGAAGGAAAGAGATGAGGATATTGGGATATCATATCGGCCTCGGTCTCACAAGTAGCACCCTAAACTAATTGGTTCCTCTAATTAATAATGTTTCAAAGAAAATTCATCCAATTCTAAGCATCAACGATCGTTAATCAATATATAATCCAACTAAATGAGTTGGGATCGAATCCCATAGGGAGCGGTACTTGTTTCAGATTCAATTGGGAAGTAAGAATGCGGTCAAATCAATTATATGAATAAAAATTTTCGAATAAATACATCATTCAAATTAGGAGGTGATATGAATGTCAAATGGGGGTTGTGGTTTTCACTATCAACTACAAGCAGTCACACACAATACGAAATAACAATAAGTAGACAGGTTCTTGGGATGTGATCGATTATAGGCTAATGTAGACATATGGGTAATTGCAACTATTAGAAAATAACTAGATATTAGTGAGTAGGCTAGGCTATAGTGGAGGTAAACTTTCTCTCGAACAATTTACCCCGAATCAAGTTGATTTCTCTCGAACATCAACAAGCATGCAAAATAAGAGCAGCCCATACCTTAATGCATTCATTCTCTTGAGCTGAATGTGTGGGATTGGGTTTAGGATTGACTCTCTCGAGCTAAACCCAGGTCAACCCATTAACCACAAACTATCAATCAATAATTTTAGTTCTATGACCTCTCTCTCGAGCAAGCCAAAAACACAAAGGTAGAACTGCATTTGCAACTACAATTCTTAAATTAAACCACAATTAATGATTGAAATCATTTTTAAAAATCGCATTTAAACTAACAATTAGCAATACCCATAAGCTAAATGAACCCATAATCACATAATAACACCCCAAGAATTGGGGTTTCAGCTAGACATCATAAAAAGATAAAAAACTGTTACCAAATTGATTATCCATCAACTAGGTAAGAGAGATTCCGTCCTTACAATGCTCCAAATTAAAGATTCTCAAAGACCCACTTCCAAATTCCCAAAAGTGAATTTCTTCAATCCTTCAAAGCTAAGGAAAAACTAAAGAAATATATCTACAGATGCTTAAAACTTGAAAATAATTTGTTCTAAAGATTATTTGATAGTAAACTAAATGTTGAAAAATGTATTTATAGTCGGCAAAAATATGCTGCAAAAGCTCATTCGACGAAGTAAGTCGGGCTCGCCAAACCACTCGGTGAGCCGCTCTTTGGTCACTTCCATCGCCCTTCTACCTTGGCATTCAGCATCCTCAAGGTTTGTAACTTTGGGGAATCTAGCAATGCATTGCGAAAATACTCAGTGATCTGCCGACTGCTCATTTTCATCGCCAACTTTGTTCTTTCCTTCAAGGCTTGGCACACTGAAACCTTAGGCGGTATGATAAGCCACTTGGCGACACGCCGAGTGATCTTGGCGATCCTTAGGCTCGCTCATCTTCATTTCTTCAGCCTGTTTTGTTCCTTTTTGCCTATTAGTCTCCTTGCTTTGTTCCTCAATCCATATACGTGAAAATCAAGGGTTTTACATTAGTTATTGGCACAAAATAAGCATTTGAGGACACTAAATCTATATAAACAAAGCCCTAAATGAGTCCAAATCTTGGACACATCAACACCTCCAACTTAAAATTTTGCTTGTCCTCAAGTAAAACTCAAGTTTAGCAGTTCAAAAAGGATGTCTCAAACAGTGCTACGAAAGACTCAATGATGAATCCACACAAGAAGACTCAACCTACTCATGCAAGGATCATTTGTGCACTCAAAGATTCAAGTTGTGACTCACCTATCAAAGATGCTCAAGTTCACAATACTTTCTTTAAATGCAAGTTCAAGCTCAACAAAGGTACTCAAATTCCCTCAAAACAAAGATGATTTCATATTCACACATAATTCTTCAACAATTTATAGTTACGAAATCACATACAACTCTCTGACTCACAAATATGAACACATGCATGACTTTACCCATAGGCTTGCCCTTATTTTCCAATCAACATTCGTTTCGGCTCACTTAAGATCACAAAGGTCTTTTCAAGGCTTGTAACGGGGCTGAGTGAAAAGGTATGGTCATTTAGATGGATTACCGGAAGCTCCATTTCTTTTGCAACTTTAACAACTTTATTTCACAACTTTTTCATTCTTTTTCTTTTGCTTTGTTGTTTTATTTCTCTTTTTTTATATGGAGGGGTTCCATCTTTTTCAAGACCATGAATAAAGAGGGACTTCTTCACACTTCTTGATTTACCTTTTCTTTTCACCACACCCCCAACTTAGGCTTTTGGCCTAAGTTGGCTATTCAAACAAACCACACTTCATGAGAATTATGGGTGAATGGATAAAGAGAGGTCTCATTTGCATCAAGTTCCTTCCAAGAAAAGGATAAGGCTCAAAGAGGGTTCAAGAAAAGTTCACACATCTCACAAGGTTGGCCACAAAAGAGGTATATTGTCAAATTGTTTCACGCTACAAAATTTATGCCTAAGATCATTTCAAGGGCTTGCATCACTTAGTCAACCGAACCAACGGGATAAATTCTAGGTGTCATCGCACAAGGTTCACGGTAAATTCATTACACAAGGCATTGGCACCAATATCAAATTGTTCGATAACCGGCTAGTCACAACGAGATGCAAAAAGTCCACATATTATCTATGCAACTTCATTTGGCCTCATCGTAGCCGCACATTCATTTTTGTTCGATTAGTAGCACTATTTAAGTTATCGATATTGATCATAATCGATACTCAAATTTGCACAAGAACAACCACATTCAAACACAACAAGAGGTGGCAAAATTTTTTAGATGGGTCAAAACCATTTCTATTCAAAACAAGGAGCCATAAGCTCAAACATCCACAAAACAATATCAACACATCATTCAAAACACTAAAGCACAATATATACAAAATATAATCACAAGAGGTAGGTATGGAAATACCTCTCAAATGCAACATAAATAAACAAAGTCAAAAAAAAAATGGCAGAGAGGGAGGTAAAGAAAGGTCCTGTCTACACAGAGGCTCCATCTGTCGGGGCATCAAAGCTCGGTGCAACACTCTGATCCTGGGCATCAGTTCCTGGTGTAACATCAACACTAGATCTACTAGAACTTACCATGGATGTCTCTATCAGCGATGTCTAAATGACTGACTGTACAATCATCTCCTCTAAATTCGGTAGGTCTCCATACATGGTTGCCTCCTGAGCATCCAGTTGTTCCTCATCTGTCTCAGCCTCTAACTCATCATCTGCCACATCAACCATAGGCACATCTCCAGTGGTGGCTGTAGGCATCTCAGAACTGGCCGTAGCATCCCAATCCTCAGCTGACTCAAAGAGGGAAGTGAAGTCTGTGGACTTCAGATAGTCCACATCCTTTCTCAAATTTGCAACCTCAGCTTTCAAAGTTGTCACCTTTGAAGTAACTCTCTGGCAACTCTCACAAGTCTCTACTCTCGCTGTGAGAGCATCAATAGATGTCTGGAGGGGTGTCAATGCAACTAAGATGGCTCGCTCAATCATCCAAGGCACCTCGGCCTCGAGCCGAGTAGCCCGCACATCGGTAGAATGGGCTAGGTTCCCCATCTTGAGGAGCTTGGCCTGGGTGATCTTGGTAGGTGATGAGTCCACGATTTGGACTCATTTAGGGCTATATTTTGATGATATTAGTGTCCTCAAATGCATGTTTTTTCTGGATATCTGATGAAAACTTTTAAGTTTTAGGTATTTGAATTTTGAGGGAAAGCATGGACACTATCGAGCAAAAAGGAACAAAAAAAGCTAAAGAACAAAGAAATGAAGATCTGCAAATCGCCAAACCCATTCAATGAATCGCGAATAGATCGCATATTCACCTTTTGTTCCAGTGTGCTGAGCCCTAAAGGAAAGGAGAAAATCGGCGGTGAAAAGGAGAAGTCAGCGTATCACCGAGCGACTCCGCGAAGCAGTGCTACATCACCCAATTACCCAGGACACAAAGATTCTGAAGGCAACTGATGAAAGGTTACAAAGTAGATCAAAGGGCGGATTTCCGAATGCATCGGCGATTCCCACTAACGTCGCCTAAAGATCCTTCGGAGCACATTTCCTGAAAATCATAAATACTAGTTCAGTTTTTATTGTTAGGGGTGAATTTTACCTTATTTTATCTAGCTTTTAGCTTATTAAGTTTGAGACAAAGTTTTTGAGATATTCTTTCTAAGTATTGGAGAGGGTTTTAAAGAACTTGGAGTTTTCAAAGAGTTTCAAATTCAAGCAATTGGACTTGGGTCTCTTGGATTCTTCACCTTTGGCTTGTTTTAAGACTTAATCTTGCATACCCATTGATGGAAACTGATATTGGTATACGTCTTTATCTCATTTACATGCGTAGCTAAAACCCCAATTCTTGGGGGTGTGATTTTGTGAATATGGGTTAGATTAGTTGTTGGGCCTTGCTTGCTGATAGTCTATTCATAGTTTAAATGTGATTTTGTTTAGTGGTTTTGGATGAATTTAATTAGGTTGTAGTTGCAAATATAATATCATATGTGTGTTTTCAGCTTGTTCGAGAGAGAGGTCGTAAAACTAAGACCACTAAATTGATGTCCAGTGTGAGTGAGTCGACATGAGGTTCAGCTCGAGAGAGTGAACCCAGGTCCCATGTCCACACACTCAGCTCGAGAGAGTGAGTGGGTTAATGCGGATATTGTTGTTCATGCAGCAAGTGGGTGTCCGAGAGGAACGCATTTGAAACGGGGTAAGTTGCTCGAGAGAGAGCTTATCCCCTTTAAAGTCTAGCCTAGTCACAAATACTCAATGAATATACTATCAAAAACATGTACCCAATGATTTAGTCTATCCCGTATTCCTATCACATCCCAAGAACCCCGTCTCCATACTTGTATTTTTCTTTATTTTCACTACTTTAGTTGTTTGTTGCTTACAAACCCCCATTTGATACTTGACGCTTGTATCACCCTTTTTAATTTGTTATTTTTCATTTGCCAATGTCTTTAGCTACGATTAGTTTTGGAACTTTCTCCCTTAACCACTAATTCTCACTCCCACTCCCTTGGGACTCGACCCCAGCCCTTGGTTGGGTTACTAAACTATTGTACGATCGTAGACACTTGCATCAGAAGTTGTGTCTTGATTACGCTAACATCAAAATGGCACCACTGCCGGGGAGTGGTGTTACGTGAAAGTTTTCTGTTTAAGACGAATTATGCTTTCAATAATCATAGTTTACTAATTTTATTTTTAGTTTTGTTTTCCTTTTAATTTGTTGATGTAGGTAGGTACCCTAAGCATGGCTGGGGAAATGGTGACAAATCAGCTGAGATGAGCCAAGAAGGGAGAGGGACTTCGGGTTAACCACACTGAGAACTCAACTGAACGAGTTGTCTACCAAAATAACAGAGGTGGAAAACCAGTGCAAGAGTCAAGGGAGGTACATACCTCCTCACGAGAGAAAGCAGTCTAGAGACAGGGAGAACAATTAAGTCGAGGACACACTCCAAATCATTCTCCAAAAGATCACCGAATAAGATCGAATGTTGGAAGAGATGAAAGAGAGTATTGAAGTGTTGAATCACATGGTTGGCTCTCACTCTAGATCGATCCAGCTGATCAGGACACTCCTGAATTATGCGGTACCTTCTCTTCACTCAAACAAACTATTGGGGTTACCTAGTAACACTAGTGCCAACCCAACCAATAGGGAGTGAGTAAGAACTCACGTTATGCCACGACGTTAAATAAAGCACTTCTTGGGAGGCAACCCAAGGTTTTAAATGCTTTATTTTTCTTTTATAAATAATGGTGTGTTAGTGGTGCAGATTTGACTGAGGAAAGTGATGAAAAATATAGATTGGCGAGAAAATGGTCAATTTGCGGATCGCCAAAGAGGTCGGCGAGCCCGACTTGACCCGCCGTTTGGCTCAATTCAAGGTCAAGGCAGAGCCTATAAAACTCGATGGACTTACGAAGCAGTTCTGCAGTCGCCGACCAGGCCGGCGACCTTAATGCAAATCGTCGTCTTGACCCCTAAGAAACTGAAAGAACTTTAGCAATCGGCGGGGCAAGTGATCACTCGGCGAATCGCCGAGTGATTTGGCGAGTGCGACTAACGTCACCGAACAGGCGCGAACTAGATGATTTTTAATGGCCAAAAAACTTCAAATTTGAAATTCTTAACTTTCCCTCGCTCTTAAACCTCCTAAATTCACACTAAGGTAGTATTTTCTTTACTTTAGCCCTGTACTAGAATTTTAGTTTGTTGATTTGTGCTCAGAGTTGGAATACTTTGCCGCCTAGCTTTTCAATCGCATTTCAATCGACATTAAGGGTTAGTCCTAAAACCCCGAGTTCATTGTTGAAAATTTTGAACTCTTTTGCAATAATAGTATCATATTGATGTGTGCTGGGCCTCTCTGCTAGGATTAGAATGTTTACATTCCTATTTTGATTTGAAAACCTTGCCCGTAATGTTTGATTGTCAAATGCTTGTAGCTTTTATGCTTTTTAATGAGTTAGATTGTGATTGTGTGTGGTTAAATTGATTTGGGTGAAGTCTGAGTAACCCCCGTTAGTGCTAAATGTCGAAAATTTCTCAATGATAGAGTGGGTGACCCCACTTTTAAGAGCAAATATCGTCAAATGACCAATTTTGGCAAAACCGGGAAAAATCTGAGTATCCCGGTGTGATGGGTAGTATGGGTCTTGTTTGAATTTCATTAGTGCATGCTTTGATTTTGTTTTTAGGGATTGCGGTGTTGAATTCGAGAAGGTGAATTGAAAATGGGCACGTTGGGTCATTTGGCTAGCTGGGTCAAGCTCGCCAAACCACTCGGCGGTTTGCCTATTTTCCTCATCTCGCTTTTTAATTGCGTGTCAACTTTGTGATTTGAGTCGGTAACTTTTGACGAGAGGCCTGGGTTCGCCGAACATACTCGTTATCTCACTTTATCTGCATCCCTGGAACCTTTGTGCACTGTAACTTTCGGCGGACAATGCTTGCTCACCGAAAGTAGTCGGCGATTTGCCGAAGGACCCTCTCTATCCCTGAATTGTCTTAATTGTTGAGCAAATCACTTCGGCGAGCTCGACTTAGCTCGCCAAAGAGGTTCGGTGACTCGCCGACTGGATCGGCGAGTTTGTCTGCAATAACTTTTCTGTGCTTGCATTTGAGTTTCTTCTCGATCTTTTGAAGTTATGGTACGCACCAATCTAACCGAGCCACCTCAGAAAAAGGCAAAGGGCATTATGATAAGCGAAGGATGATCACATCCTCTACAGAAACGAAAGCAAAATCTCCTATCGGGAGACAAAGGCAAGAGGAAAAAGCATATAGCAAAGAAAGGAGTACCTATTGAGACCCAAATTGAGTGGTCTGAGCATGAAGATGATCAACCATTGATTCATCGACATAATAGGCTCTGAGATAGACCTAAACCCACACCCACCAGAGTTTCATTAGCTGCAGCTCCTCCTAAATCAGATGCAGTGCCAGCTTAGGCACCCTCAGTAACTCATGCACTGCCTATTTCTCCTCTACTTAGATTGTTGAACAGAATAAAGGGTGAAGGAGTCCGGACTATCATAGAGGAGAAGTTGTTATCTATTTAGGGTCTGGGAGGCAAGCATCCTGATGTGCTTGAAACTCTCCGATACCATGGATTCGAGCAGTTCACACGACCCCGAGACCCCTACATTCCCTCCTGGGTAAGAGAGTTTTACACTGCTTATGGGGAGTTAGTGCCTAAGAACCAAAAAGAAGGCCAGTAAGTTTAGACCGGTGAAGTTGGTCATGGTTAGAGGCAAGGAGGTTGAGTGCCATAACGAGCATATTAACGTTGTACTGGGTAGACCGCTGCACTCTGTGCTTCCTTACGAGGGGCTGCCCATTGTTCAGTCCCTGGATGATTTGAACGGTTGGTTGGCTCCAATGATTTCTGACGCCACCCCTAGGTGGATGGATGCGGGAGCCCCCATTGAGAAGAAGGACATAAACTCTTTCAATTTCACCTCCTTCCACCTTATGGATCACCACAGCACTAAACTTCCATACACATCACACCTATGCCCTTTAAAACACCACACTCCATCATCTTTTTCAACATATCTCAACTCACATATCTAAGTCGGATTCTACCAATAACACACAAAACCATAAAGCAACCCATCCAACCTAGAGTCATCATCACAACCTTCCACACCACCTTTATCAAGTCACAAAGCCATAGTTGGCCTCACAACCAACCTATTCCTCTCCCTTAAACCTTGCAACCACAACGTCTCAAAGGTCACACTGTAAGGACCATCACATAAGGAACAAGGAGAGACATTATAGAGAGAGACTCCATGGCACGACTAAAAGAATGAAGAAGTGAAACTTTCTTAGCACCCAATAGCCTTCTATTCATAATGTGGCGCGCTTCACATTATGAACAAGACTTTACTAGATATGGTTATGAGACAACTTAAGACCATACCGGGAACTTGCCTCTGATACCAAGTTTGTAACAACCCGAGAGCATCCCCTAGCCGTTACATGCATATTCGACCTCTCGGAGGTCTCATACAAGCCTTAGCATTCATTCATCGCATAGATCATAAAAATCACTAAGAATTTAAAATCTTTCCTTACAAAGAAGACATTTCCTTAAAAATAGCAAGGGGAAGACTTTCTAGACTTTATACATGATGTCTCAAAACCATCTAATACTTTAGAGTACACAATTGGGGACTAATCCCATACACAACTTAACCAATACTAAAAAGACATAAAGGAACATATTGGGTGTTGTCCTCAAATATCTGAGGACTCACGAAGTCTTCATCTTCAAGCACCTTAGGAACCTATCCACCAACCATAGAACACCAACGTTTCCAATCCCTACACTTTAGTCAAAAATGGAAAGAAAGGTAATGGTTCCACAATTAAGTACTAAGTATGGAGACCATGCAAAAACATACACGACGGACATTTACAAGGAATATATGCTTTCATATCATTTTTGATAAAACATTCACTTCACAAGTATAAGAGATATAATACAAGTCAAAATTCACATATAAGACCATAGCCAACCATACACATACTCAACATATCCATATTCAACCCATGCTTAACTTTAGAAGAACACATGCCATTTCATTACCATAGGACCTCTACCTAATATAACCTTAAGGCACACTTGAGTGAGACAAGAAGTGACCACCCATACAACCTCTTCAAGCACACTTAAGTGTTCCTCAAGATTTCCTTAGATAAGGACATTTCCTTTACAACATAACATCAATAGACCAACATTCTTT
>JAJOOR010004265.1:0-49358 GCA_036250505.1 Solanum acaule
AGCTTCATAAACATCAACATAAACATAAGAGTTAGACTATATAAGTCATAAGCATAATCAATGCACTTAATAGATAATCAAATCATATAAGGAATACTGATAGCTTCATAAACATCAACATAAACATAAGAGTTAGACTATATAAGTCATAAGCATAATCAATGCACTTAATAGATAATCAAATCATATAAGGAATACTTATTGAAGTAACCTCAATTCATTCTTAGCCAAGACATGGGTAATCCGCCACTAGTCTTAGTCATCATAGAAGGCAAACTCAAGTAATCATCCAAGCTCATCACCTATCATAACATATTTTCGCTTATCTTTTATAGACATGGGGAATCTCCTCCTTGCCTTCCTATAAAGGCTCATGGGTATTCGCCTCTTGCCTTACATAAAGGATCACGGGTATTCACCTCCATGTCCAACTTATGGGATCATGGGTACTCGCCTTCATGCCCAACATCACGAGATCATGGGTACTCACCTCCATGTCTTTATATAAGGATCATGGGTACTCGCCTCCATGTCCAATCATCATTATAGGAACGTGGGGAGCCGCCTCTTGTTCAACATCAAGGAATAAGGGTAGTCACCTCATTTACAATTCTAAGGAATATGGGTAATCACCTCATTTACAATTCTAAGGAATATGGGTAATCACCTTATATCCTTCTCATTTAGAGGTAAAGGGTATAATCGCCTCTAGCCTCATCAATTTCTTAGTCTTTAGTCTAGATTCATTTTAGGTGAGCAATCCTTTCAACCTAGAATCACTCAATGTGAGAAGGCCTTTCACATTCATACATAAGCAATTCATGTGGGAATAATCCCTTCCACAACACTTACATCAATATTCAACAATTCGTACCATATGCTTCACTCTCAAAGCAACTTATATCGTAATCATCATATATGCTTCAATCTCAAAGCAATTCTAATGTATCTTATCAATCTTGTAAGAATACATCTGGACCCACAAATTCTCCTTTCATGGATCAAACCCCACTTACATAAATTCCAACTTAGAAACATGGGTCAAGCATGGGTACATGTAAATTCATCCTAAAAATATGTAATTCTATCAATTCATGCATAAACAATCATAACCCAATCATTTGGATCAACATTCATTAAGACCCACAACATTAGAAGAAAACCCTAACTCAAATTGGGGAATCTTAGGGGCTCCATGGATGAAAAGCCATCATACCTTACTATCAAATCCCACAATTACTTGAGGAATGGAGACTTGACCTTGATCCTAGCTTAAACTCTTTCTTCTTCTTCAAGTTCTAGAGAGACAAATATTTTGAGAGGAAAACCCAATTTATTTTGGTGAGTTTAAGAGAATGACTTGAATGGGTGAATTTTGGGGTAAAATCACTTATATAGGGGTCCTAGGCTTGGGTAAAATGACATAGCTTTGATTTAATTAAATCTTGAAAAGACCCAAAAACCCCTGAGCTAAACTCTGCCGAACCACCTTCAGGAGGGGCTCTACAAGCCGTGGTGCCAGTTGTGGTCCTAGACTAGTGGCTTAGCAAACCACCCCTCAAACTCATCTTCCCTTACGACTCTCTCCACGATCTGTCAAGGCCTTTACGAGCCGTTAAGTGGCTCGTAGGTGGGTCTCACCATAGGCAACCTCTTGGGATCTTACTACCTCACCTTCACGGGCAACACCACGAGCCGTCATGATGCTCGTGGGAGGTGAGCCTCCCTTTGCTAGCTACTTTTAAGGTCCACGGGCACCACCACGAGCCGTGGTGCCCTTCACGGTCTGTGTGGCCCTTTGTGGAGGGTACCAAGGCTCAAATCAAGGTTTGTGATCTCCTACTTGGTCCCTTGCTTAGACTACTATGTTACGAGGTGTTATAAAAACCCTAGCTCAAGCCTATATAAAGAGGTATTTATAAGACCAGAAGAGAGAACACAGATACACAGATAAATACATAGAGAATCCTTGCTTTTCAGTGGTGATCTGCAAGTCTTCCGCATACAAAGAAGTCTTCGCCAAGTGTTGAGCCGCGAGTATTCCATCGAATAAAGAACAGTTGTAAAGAGAAGAATCAGGGGATTACATATCTTTTCTTAAATATTTCATAAATATTGTAACCTTCACATAGATTCAATTTCAAATACTATTGTTTACTTGCTATTTTCCTTTCTTGTTCACTGTATTTCAGGATTGAAACTGCACGCCCAGTGGGACAATCTTTACCTCTCATATTTTATCTTCGAAAATCAAAGTTCAAGAACACTGAGATGGATTCCAAGAAGATCAACTCAAAATCTGCATTTGCATTGAAATCTGCATCCGCATCTGCAAAAACTGATGGATCCAAATTCTGCATCGCTGTGGAAAACATCCTTGATGTTACTGCGGGAAGCATGAGACCTATCACAAGGAACCAAGCCAAACTGCTGGGACAACAAGCCTCACGAGTGCCGGCCAAATATGCTATTGTCTTTGGTTTGTCTAAAAAACATGTGAAGTCTCCTGAAAAATCCACAAAACAAGACATCGTCGAAATGGTCGAGAGGGTTGTTGCCTAATTGAGCCTATCTACATACAAAATGCCCTTCGCTTCAGCCGACAATGATGTCTTAAGCACGGGATCTACCCCACATAACATGTTTGCATCTCATGTTTGAGAAAATCAATGTTATTCTCCATCACCTACTATGGTAATGCACATTATGGTGACTAACGCTTCATCCGTAAAAGATAACTTGTGAGCTTGACAAGATCTATTAAAGGCTTGACCAAGTATGTTCAAGATCAAGATGCTCGAATTGTTAAGCTAACTGATAGGGTGGAGGGCATAATGGATGACTTGGATGAAGAATCAAGTCATGCACTCGGAAAACGTCTATAAGTACAAGAGATGGTCGATCGCCCCATAAAGCAAGTGAAGCATGCTAAAGAGATCTAAGTTTCCTCTGAAGGAACAATCCCGATCAACCAAATCAAGGAGTTCATCATGGGGACCATTAAATAAAAGTATGAGGTTGCTACAAAATCCTCCTTGACATGTGCAAGGCCATACACTGCAAGGATTGATAGCTTGAAAATTCCTGCCAGTTATCAACCTCCAAAATTTCAGCAGTTCGATGGTAAGGAAGCCCAAAGAAACATGTGGCACACTTCATTGAAACCTGCAACAATGCTGGAACATACAGTGATTACCTTTTCAAATAATTTGTCTGCTCCCTTAAGGGCAATGCTTTCGATTGGTACATGGACCTTGAGTCTGGTTCCATCGATAGTTGGGAACAAATGGAGCAAGAATTTCTCAACCACTTCTATAGCACAAGACGTATTGTAAGCATGGTGGAACTTACAAACACACGCTAGAGAAATGAAGAGCCGGTCTTTGACTTTATCAACCAATGGAAGCATGCAAGTGTGAACTATAAAGATAGACTTAGTGAAGCTTCGGGCACATAAATGTGCATTCAAGGTATGCATTGGGGTCTCTGCTATATTTTGCAAGGAATAAAACCTAAAACTTTTGAAGAATTGGCCACTCGCACTCATGATATGGAGTTAAGCATGTCGTCGGTTGAAACTAAAATGCCACTTGTCCAGGAACTCCGCAAAGGTAAAGAAAGGAAAGAATTCAAGAAAGTGGGAAAATGTTTGTCAAGGACTGAAAACAAAGAATCCATGAACGTCAATGCTTCTCATGTGAAATTTACCACAAAGGTGGGCAATATGCAGAGCGCAAAAGCGACTTCTTTTGATGGAAGGACAAATCAAAATCTCACTTTGAAGTAAATGCAGTAGACGGACTACCCATTTCTTGACTCGGATGTTTCCGCAATCTTTGATGAACTCCTTGAGATGAAACTTTTTGAGTTACCAAGGATGAAATGACCAAATGAAGTAGGGAGGAATGATGATCCAAAATACTACAAATATCACTGGTTGGTTGGCCACCCTATCGAGAAATGCTTCGTCTTCAAGGATAAAATCATGGACTTAGCTCTCGAAGGGAAGATTGAACTTGAATATGACAAAATTGAGTTTAAGTCAAGTTGGTGTTGCTTCTGACTTACCCAATCCGATCATCACCTGCAATTTTGTTGAAGGAAATAAGGAGCAAGACATTCCAAACATTAATCAGACAAAAATGATTAAGTTTGGAGACTTTTAGCCCATTTATGTAAATAATTTGTTGTCTCTTCATATACTAAGTGATGTGGCTTCCGTAGAAGAAGGATCGACAAGAGAAGATGAAGACCCAACAGATGATCTTGATAATTGGGGTTGGACTTTCGTGACTCACCGTAAACAATGAAAAGTGAGTTCGCATAAGGAGTCAACAAAGCAACACGTTAGGGAAAAGATGGTAAGGAGACCTAAAACCAAAGCTTTGATTGTGCATTCAAAGAAGGAGGAAATAAAGGTGCACCACTACCAATAGTTGCGATGAACAATTACATTAGGAGAATATTTGCCAAGTTGGTTTTACATCAAGTTCACATGTGATAGCACAAAAGCTCTATCTTGAAGGAAGCGAAAGATGCAACTCCATCATGCCCATCACCAAAAGATGCTCCAAATTCATCTCCTAAAGTTGAAACTCCATCATGTCCATCACCAAAAGATGCTCCAAAGTCATCTCCTGAAGTCGAAAATGCATGTATGGCCAAAATCACTTTCTCTGATGATGATCTTCTGTTTGGTGACACACTTCATAATCACCCTTTATTCATGGTTGGTTTTGCACGTGAGAAAAGGGTGAACAAAATCCTAGTCGATGGAGGATCTGGAATTAACATCCTTCCAATTCGCACAATGAAAGAACTTAGGATATCAACAACAGATCTTACTGAAAGTCGCTTGATGATCTAAGGATTCAATCAAGGAGGACAAATGGCCATAGGGACCATCAAAATAGACCTCACCATCAGAGAGTTGCAGTCAAGTATGTGGTTACATGTAATTGATGGAAAGACTTCATATAACATTTTGCTTGGTAGGACGTGGGTACATGAGAACAAAGTAATCTCAGCTACCTACCACCAATGTTTGAAGTATCATGAGGATGGAGTTGCAAAAAGGATTATTGCAGATGATAATCCATTCACTGAAGCTGAATCACAATGTGTTGACACAAAGTTTTACTTGAAGAAATATGCCACAAGAGTTGATGACATTGCATCTGGAGATGTCAGACTCCTTAACAAGATGGCAAAGGTAGTTGTCGATAAGACAAAAGTTGCAAACAAGGAAGATCCAAAGCTTGGCAATCTGAAAAAGATGTCGAACGTGAATGGTGTTTTTTCAAGTAAAAAAGTGACACCCATTCTTTTTTATGTCCCCAAGGCAAAAGAGGACGAAGGACACTCTCTCAAGTTGTGAGAAAATGCACTGGAAGGGTTGACCTTTCCTATAAGGCAAATTGGTATGATGAAGTCATCAACAAAATTACTTGGGAAGTCTATGGCTCCTAAGTCATTACTTTACGGAAAATTTGTGGCCCCTAAGTCATCTCAATATGAATCACTCCCAATGAAGCGTACAGAAGAAAGTTTTGATCCTAATGCTTTTAGATTACTAGCAAAGGCTGGATTCAATCCTAATGAACAATCAAAATTGGGGAAGTTCCCTTAGAACCTGCTATGAGGCAAAAACGTGAAAGGGTGGGTTACAAACAACCTCCACCTATCTATATTTCCATAAAAAAGGGTAACCAACAACTACATCACTTCGGAGGATGAGTCTTCTACTTCTAATAAAAGGTCTACTGTCTTCAATCGAACTGGAAGCTCAATGAAGAGGATTTCTTCATTTGAGAGGTTAGGGCCATTGAGGAAGAAAAACAAGGTTTGGAGAAATAACAAGAGTATGCAAGCTTCTACTTTACCCAAATTTCAAAATGCTCCTAAAGACTTCCAAAGTCTTATCCTTTCTAGAATGAGGCGGCAGACGAACATTATGGTCTTATGTGGAGAAGTATTAAAGGAAAAGTCACATGTTGTGGTGTACACCAAGCAACGTGATGAAGATGAAGAACGCGTTGACTCTTTATATCATGTCACTACACAAGATGAAAGGCATGCTTTTTCTCCAATTAAAATTGATGGAGAGTTGGAGAATGTTTCATGGTGTTACTATATATCTTTCAACAATGGAGAACCTCAAGAAGATGAATATGCTAAAGATGTGCCACCCGAACTTGAAGAAGGAGTAAAGGCGACGGTTGATGCATTGAAAGAAATCAACCTTGGAACTGATGAAGATCCAAAACCCACTTATGTGAATGCTTCACTATCAAGTGATGAGGAAAGGGCCTACGTTGACTTACTCAAAGATTATAAAGATGTATTTATATGGAGTTACAAAGAAATGCCTGGATTAGGCCCGAAGGTAGCAGTTCATCATCTTGCTGTGAAAAATGGTGCACGTCCTGTCAAGCAAGCTCAACGGCGTTTTAAGCTTGAATTGGTTCCCGTGATCAAAACTGAAGTTAACAAGCTTATTGAGACTGAATTTATCCGTGAAGTTAAGTACCCCACATGGGTTTCAAGTATGTCCCCGTGAGGAAGAAGAATGGGAAAATTTGAGTTTGCGTTGACTTCAGGGATCTTAATAATGCATGTCCCAAAGACGAATTTCCACTTCCTATCCTTGAGCTTATGATTGATGCCACTACTGGGTATGAGGCGATGTCTTTTAAGGATGGTTCATCCAGCTACAATCAGATCCGCATGTCACCAAAGGATGAAGAGTTGACCGTATTCCGCACTCTTAAGGGTTTTTTTTGCTACAAAGTAATGCCTTTTGGTTTGTACAACGCAAGAGCAACATACCAAAGAGCTATGAAAAACATCTTTGATAACATTCTTCACAAAAATATTGAATGTTACGTTGATGATTTAGTAGTGAAATCAAGGAAAAAGAGTGATCACTTGCAAGACTTGAGGATGGTGTTTGATCTACTACGAAGGTATCAAGTTAGAATGAATCCTTTGAAATGTGCATTTGGAGTTACCTTTGGAAAATTCCTTGGCTTCATTGTACGACATCGAGGAATAAAAATTGATCAAGTAAAAATAAATGAAATTCTAAAAATGGTCGAGCCAAGAAACATCTATGAATTGAAGAGTCTGCAAGGGAAGCTAGCATATAGTAGGAGATTCATCTTGAATCTAGCAGGAAAGTGTCAACCATTCAGTTATCTTATGAAAAAGGGCACTTTTTTCCAATGGGACCAAGCCTGTCGTAATGCCTTCGAGAGCATTAAGTTCTACTTGACAAAACCTCCAGTTTTAGCATCTCATATTCCTGGAAAGCCATTGATACTTTACATATCAGATCAATAAAGATTAGTGGGAGAACTCTTAGCCCAAGAAAATGGTGAATGGAAAGAAAATTCCCTTTACTATTTAAGTAGGATGATGACACCAAATGAGTTGAAGTACTTTCCGATCGAAAAGCTATGTTTGGCCTTAGTCTTCTCAATTCAGAAGATGAAACACTACTTTCAAGCTCACGTCGTCCACCTTATTTCTTAAGCAAACCCCATCAAATTTGTGATGTCAAAACATGTCCTTAATAATCGACTAGCAAGATGGTATCTCCAGTTTCAACAATTTGAAATTGTGTATGTTCTTAAAAAGGCTGTGAAAGGGCAATCATTGGTAGCCTTCTTAGCAGACCATCCGATACCTGATGATTGAAAACTCACCAATGAACTACCTAATGAGGATGCCATGGTCGTTGAAATTCAACCACCTTGGAAGATGAATTTTGATAGGGCCTCACATCGTAAAGGAGCCGGTGCTGGAGTGATATTCGTCACTTCTCAAGAGGAGATCTTGCGATATTCCTTCACCTTAACACAATGTTGCTCCAATACTGTTGTATGATATCAAGCCTTAATACTTGGGCTTGAAATGACGGTTGATATGAAGCAATTGCAATTACAAGTTTTCAGAGACTCCGAATTAGTAATTAATCAAATGTTGGGTAGCTATGAAGTCTAAAGGCCAGAACTTCGTCTCTATCATGACTATGCACAAAAATTGATTAGATGTTCAAGCTTGCTTACTTCATCTGAATCCGGTGGTACTATTGATCTTTGGCAGATAGTGATTTGTGCTGGTCAGGCATGGTTAAAGTTGAAGCCAAAGCAGCTAAGGCATCAACTTTCTTATTCTCCTTTCTTGGAACATGTTGAAGAGTTACATCTCCGAGCCATCTAATCAAACCTGAAATACAACAAATAGGAAAGGAAAATAACAAGAAAACAACAGTATTTGAAATTAAATTTATGCGAAGGTTACAATCTTTAATAAATCTTTAAGAAAAGATATGTAATCCTCTGATTCTTCTCTTCACAACTGTTATTGATTTGATGGAATACTCGCGGCTCAACACTTGGAGCGAAGACTTCTTTGTATGCGGAAGACTTGCAGATCGCCACTGAAGAGCAAGGATTCTCTATGTATTTCTCAGGGTATCTGTGTTTTCTCTTCTGGTCTTATGAAGAACTCTTTATATAGGCTTGAGCTACGGTTTTAGGGGTATTTTGGTCCGAGCAATTTTGACCCTTGGGCTTGAAGAACATGAGTTGGGCTCATCTTGGCAACTTAATGGACTGCCCAAATATAATTTGGACTTGATTTAAATCATATAATTTTGACTTAAATATTAATCCCTTTATTAACCAGTAATTTGACTTGGTTAACATATCATGAATTTAAGATTTAATCCAAATTTACTATGGATTTATCAATAAAACTTCACTGTCTACAAATGCCCCCTTGCTTCGAGGCTTGTTGGGGTGCTCGATTTGTCGAACTTGTAAAGACAAGCCTTGAAGTATTTGTGAAGCAAGTATTTTTTTTCCGTAGTTGATCTTTCATGAAACATTTGAAGCTTCATGAGAAATGATTATGCCGATATGTTGAGGTCAACATTTACCAGAGTCTTCATGAAAACATTCTCTAATTTGTAAGAGATTATTTGACTTTCAGTTGTTTACCAACTCATTTTTGACTTGAAGTGTTTCGAGCTCATGAAGACTTATCGCTTGACATTTATTCATAGTTTGGTAATTTCATTTGGGTCATCAACTACAAAATGACCGATAATTCGATGAGCAAGGATTGCGTCTGCAAGCTTGACTTGGTGATACAGAGCTTGTGATTTCGACACAAATTTTAGGTGTTGCTTTCTTCGGGGTTGAATGCCCTGCGGTTTTTTTTTTTTGCCCAATGACTTGAATAAAACCTAAGGAATTCAAATTCTCATTACGCGAGTCTATCCTCATTCGGGGCTTTTTTTTACTCCCCATGTTAGTTTCCGAGAAAACTTTATCATAATTTGGTCTCTATGAAATTTCCATAACTTGACTTTTATGGAAAAAAAATCCATAATTTGATTCCTATTGAAACTTATCATAATTTGGTTCCTATGGAATTTCCATAATTTGATTCCTATGGAAACTTAGCATACTTTGGTTCCTATGGAAACTTACCATAATTTGGTTCCTATGGAATTTCCATAATTTGATTCCTATGGAAACTTACCATAATTTAGTTCCGATGGAATTTCCATAACTTGATTCGTATGAAAAATTTCCATAATTTAATTCCTATGAAAACTTACCATAATTTCCATAATTTGTAGGAACTAAACTTTCCATCATTATAATTTTCTATGATTTGTAGGAATCAAATTGACGTCTCCATATTTTGAAATCTACATATACCCACATTCTCCTGGTGATTGTATATTCCATTGTCGTATCATTAAGTTCAATTGAGTCCTTCTCTCTCAAGTAAGTTCTTTTCCCAACTCTGATTTTCGTCACTTTTTTTCAGCTCAGCGCGACTTTGGTAGAAAATTCATACCTCATTGTAGGAATATTGAAATCGTGATCCGTTTGATTTTCCAGAAACTGGACTCATAGAGCTACAAAAATCCGAAAATCGCGATCAGAAAACTCTCAAATTTACTCAGGTGATTTTTTGAACTCAGCCTAAAATTCTGATGAACTGAATGCATTAGCTTTGTGCGACTTCGCGAAAAAATCATATCTCGACGTAAGAATAACTAAATCACAAGTGGTTTGCGGTGTTGGAAAGTAAATTCATAGGGATACATCATATATGAAAACCATGATTAGATTGCATCTGTGCTGATTCAATTTTCTATTTGAAATCAACCTGTTACGAACCGCAAAAAATTGAGGTTACCACCTTTACTTTGGACATGTTCTTACGAATCTAAACTTTTTCTTTACTTTGTACATATTCTTACAAATCTAAACTTTTTCCTTTTGCTTATTTTTTTTTTGCAGATTTTGGATAGAGAAATACGACTTCGATCCCGCAACATGATGCACTTCTGCGACCGAGATTCGCTGCATCTTCTTCTTGAAATAGTGGGTGACAACCAACAAAATCCAAATGTCAAAGTTCTACTTTTGGAGGTTCACCCTCCGGATATCGGCGTCTTTTCCTTTGTTAGTGGGACATATGATGAATCTCTTCTCCTTGAAGAATGGAAAAAAATGGATACCAAATACGTCATGAGAAACTTCTCGAGCAAGACTATTCAAATGAAAGTTCCTTTACTGAAATCCGCAATTCATCATGACGTAGCATCTTCCAAATCTTCTCATTCTGATGGAAGTTTCAACAATTGGAGTGTTCCCTCTTCTAACTTTGGCAATGTCTGCTACACACCTGGTTACTGAGAATGGGTAGAGGACGTGTTGCCCCGCCACAAGGAGATTTTGGAGCTCATAAAGGTTTATGATATTGTATATACTTCTTTGTTGACATACGACTATGACGACAATGTACTCCATGCTTTTTGTGAACTTTGGCACCCATCTACCAACACACTTTCTAATTTCATTGGAGAGATGTCCATATCACTTTGGGACTTATAAGCAATTGGAGGTCTCCCTGTACAAGTGCACTTTTATGACGAAGTCGTTCCCTCGGCGAAAGAATTGACGCAAATTAATACTCAAAGAGAATTTCTTCTTCCCAAAAGTTGTCGATATCCTTCTACAAATTACCAAAAGATGTAGAAGCAAAGGAACTACAAATTAGAAAACAGATATCGACAACTTTTGGGAAGAAGCAATTCTCTTTGAGAATCAATTTGTATCAATTCTTTCGCTGAGGGAAGAACTTCGTCATAAAAGTACCCCTGTACAGGGAGACCTCCAATTGCTTGTAAGTCCCAAAGTGATATGGACATCTCTCTAATGAAAGAAGAAAGCGTGTTTGTAGACAGGCGTCAAAGTTCACAAAAAACATGGAGTACATTGTCGTCATAGTCGTATGTGAACAAAGAAGTATATACAACATCATAAACCTTGATAAGCTCCAAAATCTCCTTGTGGCGGGGTAGCACGTCCTCTACCCATTCCCAGTAACTAGGAGTGTACGTAGAAGACATTGCCAAATTTAGAAGAGGGAACACTCCAATTGTTGAAACTTCCATTAGAATGAGAAGATTTGGAAGATGCTACATCATGATGAATTGTGGATTTCAGTAAAGGAACTTTCATGCGAGTAGCCTTGCTCGAGAAGTTTCTCATGACGTCTTTGGTATCCATTTTTTACCATTCTTTAAGGAGCAGAGATTCATCATATGTCCCACTAACAAGGGAGAAGACGCCCCGATATCCGGAGGGTGAACCTCCAAAAGTAGAACTTTGGCATTTGGATTTTGTTGGTCGTCACCCACTATTTCAAGAAGAGGATGCGGTGAATCTCGGTCACGGAAGTACATCATGTTGCGGGATCAAAGTCGTATTTCTCTATCCAAAATCAGCAAAAAAATTAATCAAAAGGAAAAAGTTTAGATTCGTAAGAACATGTCCAAAGTAAAGGTGGTAACCTAAAATTTTTGTGGTTGGTGAAAGGCTGATTATGATTTTTTCCGCGAAGTCGCACAAAGCTGATGCATTCAGTTCATCAGAATTTAGGCTGAGTTCAAAAAATTACCTGAGTAAATTCGAGATTTGTTTGATCGTGATTTTTAGATATTTTGTAGCTCTATGAGTCTAGTTTTTGGAAAATCAAACGGATCACGATTTCAATATTCCTACAATGAGGTATGAATTTTCTACCAATGTCGCGCTGAGCTGAAAAAAGTGACGAAAATCAGAGTTGGGAAAAGAACTTACTTGAGAGAGAAGGACTCAATTGAACTTGATGATGAGACAATGCAATATAAACTCACAAGGAGAATGTGGGTATATATGTTTCAAAATATGGAGACATCAATTTGATTCCTACAAATTATGAAAAATTAAAATGATGGAAAGTTTAGTTCCTACAAATTATGGAAATTATGGTAAGTTTTCATAGGAATTAAATTATGGAAATTTTCCATAGGAATCAAGTTATGAAAATTCCATAGAAACTAAATTATGGTAAGTTTCTATAGGAATCAAACTATGGAAATTCCATAGGAACCAAATTATGGTAAGTTTTCATAGGAATCAAATTATGGAATTTTCTCCATAGATGTCAAGTTATGGAAATTTCATAGAAACCAAATTATGGTAAACTTTTCTCGGAACTTTTCGGATTTGACTCCGCCAAGAGACCCAAAACAGTACCCCAAACTTTTTTGGAACACAATTCGGGGCTCAAAACGCAGCAAAACCCAACATGCAAAAAAAAAACCACACTTTAACCAACTTAAGAAGAAAGCATGCAGCAGGCTAAACTCGGAATTTATAAAAATCGAAGGGTGCCCAACACTCCTTGAAAACTCCACCACGTAGCCTCGATAATTACCGACACGTGGGACTTCGAATCACCAAAAACCGAGCTAAAATGAGAAAGATAACACTAATTCAAGAAAGCCAAAAGTAAGAACTCGAAAAAGGGCTACATCAGTTTGGTTTATCACAATTTTTACCTTAAACGATATGCACCTGATAACTTCTGATCAGTCTACAACAAAGCCACCAAGAAAACGAAGCTCCCGCACTTCGAATCACCTTACTTTGCTGAGAAATGAGGGAGATACAAGCTTTTAAAGTTTTAGAAAGGGTGCTGATTTTTCTCTTATAAGTAAACCAGATTTCAGCATTTTTTTCGGAAACTTAAAAACTCCAACGGGGTGGTCCGAACTTGTTCAGAACCCCGTGCATTTAAATGACATATGCAACCAAACCAAATTCAATTTTTCGAACTCAATGGCGCAGTCAAAATTTCCATACGAGGTCATCTTGATAAAAAGTGGGTCCCACAGCCAACCGTCATTTTAAGTCCAAACCACAAAGGGAGTCAGAAAAATCTCGAAATCCTCGAGACACGAACGAAGGGTCAATCTATACCAAACTCGACATTCCAGAGCTAACCGTGATGATGGAATTCTTATCTGAGCGCATTTTCTCAAAATGTTGACTAAAGTCAACTTAGGCCTAAACTTTAAAGTTAAAACGCGTAATCGCACTGACTCACACTAAAAATATTGGGAGTCATACCGACCATGCTACTAGACTAAAATGACCCTTTCGGAGCTGATGGAATTGTCAGAATTGGATTCAGATGTCATCTTCTTAAACTTTTGATCGAAAATAATCGTTCAAGGATCATAAGCTCCAAAAACACTAAAACTAGTAGAATAACCAACCAATGACCAGGCGACCGAACTATCAGTTCCAGCAAGTCGTAAATGACTTGGGGTCACTACAGGAACGCTCTAAACGACGCAAAGAAGCCAAAACAGATAAATGACCAAGAGGTCATTATAGTAGTAAAGGGAATTATCTTTCACTTCACCATTCTCTTGAACTAAGAGTGCTCCCACTGATCTTTCTTGAGCTGATATGTAAAGTATCAATGGATTTCCCGAAAAGAGTTGCAAAAACTGGAGTTTTTGTCAAGTAGGACTTGATGCTCTCGAAAGCATTACTATTGGTTTGGTCTTATTCGAAAAGAGTGCCCTTCTTTATAAGACGACTGAATGGTTGACACTTTCTTACTAGATTCGAGATGAATCTCCTAAGATATGTTAGCTTCTCTTGCAAACTTTTCAATTCGTGGATGTTTCTTGGCTTGGCCATCTTCATAGTTGTATCTATTTTTACTTGATCAATTTCTATTCCTTGATGTCGTACAATGAAGCCAAGGAATTTTCCAGATGTAACTCCAAATGCACATTTCAAAGGATTCATTCTAAGTTGATACCTTCGTAGTAGATCAAACACCATCTGAAGTCTTGCAAGTGATCACTCTTTTTCCTTGATTTCACTACTAAATCATCAACATATCATTCAACATTTTTGTGAAAAATGTTATCAAAGATGTTTTGCATAGATCTTTGGTATTTTGCTCCTGGATTCTTCAAACCAAAAGGCATTACCTTGTAGCAATAAATACCCTTAAGAGTGCGGAATGCGGTCAACTCTTTATCCTTTGGTGACATGTTGATCTGATTGCAGCCGGATGAACATCCAAAAAGACATTGCCTCATACCTAGTAGTCACATCAATCATAAGCTCAGGGATAGGAAGTGGAAATTCATATTTGGGACATGCATTATTGAGATCCTTGAAGTCAACGCAAACTCGAATTTGCCCATTCTTCTTCCTCACGGGAATACTTGAACCATTTTACACAGCAAGATGATGAACTGCTACCTTCGGGTCTAATCTAGGCATTTCTTTGTAACTCTAGGAAAATACAGCTTTATACTCTTTGAGTAATTCAACGTAGTCCTTTTCCTCACCACTTTCTAGTGAAGCATTCACATAAGTGGATTTTTTTTATCTTCATCAGTTCCAAGGTTGATTTCTTTCAATGCATCAATTGTCGCCTTTATTCCTTCTTCAAGTTCGGGTGGCGTATCCTTAACATCCTCATATTCTTGAGGTTCTCCATCGTTGAAAGATATATGGTAGCACCATGAAACATTCTCCAACTCCCCATCATTTTTAATTGGAGAAAAAACACACCTTTCATCTTGTGTAGTGACATGATATGAAGAGCCAACACTTTCTTCATCACATTGCCTGGTGTAGACCACAACATGCGACTTTGCCTTTAATACTTCTCCACATGAATCAATAACGTTTGTCTGCCACCTCATTCTAGAAGGGATCAGACTTTGGAAGTCTTTAAGAGCATTTTGAGATTTGGGTAAAGCAAAGGCTTCCATAATCTTGTTTTTCTTCCTCAATGGCCCTAACTTATCAAATACAGAAATCTTCTTCATTGGGCTTCCAAGTCGATCGAAGACAGAAGACCTTTTGTTAGAATTAGCAGACTCATCTTCCGCAGTGACGTAGTTTTTTCTTACCCTTTTTATGGAAATGCGGATAGGTGGAGGTTGTTTGTAACCCACCCCTTAATGATGTTGCCTCATAGAAGGTTCTGACAGAAGCTTTCCCAATTTTGATAGTTCGTTAGGATCCAATCTAGCCTTTGCTAGTAGTCTATAAGCATTAGGATCGAAACCTTCTTCTTTACACTTCATTGGGAGTGCTTCATACTAGGATGACTTAGTGGCCACAAAATTTCCATAAAGTAATGACTTAGGAGCCATAGACTTCCTAAGTAATTTTATGGATAACTTCATCATACCAATTTTACTTACAGGAAAGGTCAACCCTTCTAGTGCATTTTCTCGCAGCTTGAGAGAGCGTCCTTCATGACTTTGGAGCATCTATTGGTGATGGACATAATGGAGTTTCGACTTCAGGAGATGACTTTGGAGCATCTTTTGGTGATGGGCATGATTGAGTTGCATCTTTCGCTTCCTTCTCATCGACATTACAACATAGAGCTTTTGTACCATCGCATGTGAACTTCACGTAAATCCAACTTGGCAAATATTCTCCTAATGTAATTGATCGACGCAACTCTTGGTTGTGGTGCACCTTTATTTCCTCCTTCTTTGAATGTCCCAAAGGCAAAGAGGACAAAGGATACTCTCTCAAGTTGCTCATTATTACTCATCCTTTGACATGTGATGTGATCTCATATATTTACTACTCCTATTTCTTATAACTTGACGCTCTGCAGGGTATAAATTTGTAAGATAAGATGACATTCATTGGACATTGCATTCATATAGTACTGGACTCATCATTTGTAGCCCAATAAAATAGACAAGCCTCATGAACTTGGAGTTTCTGTTAAATCCACATTCACTATACTTGAATAATTGATGTAATTAAATTAAGTTACACAATTTATTTGGATTAAATCTGTATTTAAAATATAGTTCAAATTGTTTTTAATCCTATTAAATTTAAATCCCTACATATATATTACTTTACCAAATTTGTTCAAGAATTGTCAACACTCGTATAATATTTCTCAAACGGCCGAATACATAACATCTTTTTATTAATACAAACAAAAGTCCATTTATGCATAAACAGAATCATCATCATCCTCATGATCCATCAACTTCCAAGATCCATCATCTTGTTGTACCATTCCATTATTCTTCTCAACCCACCAACAAGTTGGTACACAATATTCATCCTTCAATGCATTTAAATGCTTATTAACGAGTGAAATATCACGTCGTACTTCAAGCTTAAATCCACCATTAGCCCCTTGATATCCAGCAACTCCATGCATGTGAGCTTCTAAGCTATGCCAGCTTCTTATATCTCCAGGTACTTTTAAATACTTCGATTTTGTTGTATCAATAGCTAGTCCAACTCCGATTTCTGAGTAGTCTATCAAGGGATAATTTGGAATTATGTCAAGGCAATTTGTAACGCGTAAAATTCTAAGATTTTCTAGCTTAGAAAATGCATTCACGAAACTTGAATCTCCCACTCGTGGACTTGCAAATAAAATCGCTGTCACTAGACATCCTTTGTTGAATCCATTCACAACTATGTCAATTGCGTTAAGCGTTCCAACTGCTGCCCCCATGCTATGACCTGTTATTGTTATGCTCATTTTTTCACTTCTGTATTCTACTACCAATCTCTTTACTTCCTCAACCACCTAATAACAAATTCATGTGAGCAATCGAACATGTTCATATAAATTAAAATGTTGAGAGTATTTAAGGTCATGAATATTTACCTGGTCTCTGACACTTGTGTTATTGAAGGGTGATCGTGGATCATCTGAAGTATAAATAGAGTACCAGCCTCGATGTATTTGAGGGTCAGTGTTACCTCTAAAGATTTCGGGTGCTGAAACTTGAAAAAAATCAAGATCATTTACCCAATCCAAAGTTTGAACAGTTCCTCTCCAAGAAATAAGAATTTCTCTTCTTCCTAATGCTATTTTTCCCTCATCTGTACACACCGCAATAAAACCTATCCAATTTGATTCCTTGCTCCATGACTCCCTTGACAATGATTTTACGATAAACGCTTCAGGTACCTGGATGGATGAAATAATTAAAAACCACTACTTGTTTAATCTTCTTTTAAATCATGCAAACAAATATCTATTTATATATATATAACCTGAATTGAAGATGTTGCGTACAAATATTTTGTTACGCGATACTTGAAGGGATTGTGATCTTTGTCGAGCCCTACTTTTGTAAAGAGATTATTCTTGGAATATCGATTATTCCCTGCATTTTTGGAAGCCTTGTTAGAATTGAAGTTGTCATAACTTGCTTGAGCCATTTCTCCATAGTGAATGATATATCGACGTAGATCGTAGTCTAAAGGATCCATAAGGCCTTCCCAGTTGTTCTTCCCACTAAGAAGCATCCATCTTTTTGCTATAGTACTATCCGTCTTCTCTGTGCTTTTCTTCATTTTTCTTTTAAACCAGTTTCTCATCAAACCTTATTGTCGTTGCCTTGTTGATATAATAAACAAGTGATATATCGTGGGATTTTAATATGAACCCTCAGTTGGGCAAATATATACGTGAAATATTGTAGAAAATTATACCAAATTCTGAACCATAATTTCATCAAGAACTTATTCTATGTTTTGTAGTTGCTTCTTTATTACTCCAAATTGAAATCATTAAAATACAGTAATTCCTCTGTCTCAATTCATGTGACATACTTTTTTTTTTAATCAATTCTAAAAAGAATGACATATTTCTATAGTAAGTAATTAGCAATTTAACTTTAAAATGTCTATTTTATCCTTAATGAAATGATTTATAGCCACAAAAATTTCTATCATGCATTTTGAACCACAAGTTTTAAAATAGGACAAAGAGAGTAATATATTTGGGAACGTGACGCTCCTTGTACTCAAAGCTGCGGCCGGCACCACTGTATCACTTAGCTTCTAAAATAGGAATGTCCTTGCTTTAAAGCAAAAATAATAAGAAAGCAATATATGGAATAAAGATAGTGCTTGCATGTTAGACAAGGCAACTACTGCTATTCATGAATATTATTGGCTCCAAGGTTTCCCTATTAGATGTTCCAAATTGGAATAATTATCTTTAGATCCTTTGCTTACATACTATTACCAAGGATTAGGGATGGTAATGGGACAGTTGGGGAGTTGCGGGGTGGGTTGAGCTTTAACCCACAAAAAAATTCCAACCCGCCCTGCATAGTAAAAATGTCGGATTTTAATCTGATCTGCATCAATTTGCATAAACTCACTTCATTCCGCCCCACATGCAAAAAATATTATTTTTAGCATAAATTTATCCATTTCAATTAGTATTACGACTATTATAATATTAAAATTTGATTAAACAAAAATTTAGAACCTCAAAAGTTGTGAATCTAAAAATCTTTATTTTTATGCATTATGTTGAGCCATCTCAAAACAATTTAGCATTGTTATAATTTATAAATTATATTTTCATAAGAATACAATTTTAGTTCTGGTAATAATACATGAACTTTTAGATTTTAAATTTGAGATAGTCAATTGTGATTTTCTTATTTAATCTAAAATATGTGGAATAGAAATATTAAGGTGGGATCTTTTTTTTTTGGTATGAAAAAGAAAGCTTTACTTAATGTATTTAATATTCTTATAATTTGCATTCTAACTGTGTAAAGTTTAGCGAGGAAATGATCAAAATAGTCGTTAATCTATAGGGGTTGAATTATTTTGGTCCTCTATATATATCACCTTATCCAAATAGTCCTTAATGTATATAAAAAAAGTATCAATTTGATCCTTAGCCCTAAAAACTAACTGAAACATAAAAAAATGTTAAATTTAACAGTGGATCCCACACTTGTAGGACCCTTTCTTCCTCCCTCTTTCTTCTGCCATTTCTTCTTTTCCATCTTCTTTCTTCCACTATTGTTTCTTCAATTTCCAATTGATTTATTCTTCTTTTCACAGCCAAAACCCTCTCTTACATTCAAAATTTTCTTCAAATTGCAAAAAAAAAAAAAAAACTTTTTTTTTAAAATTTGGTGAAACTTTTGTATGTAAGAGAGGATTTTGGCTGTGAAAAGAAGAATAAATCAATTGGAAATTGAAGAAAAAATGGTGGAAGAAAGAAGATGGAAAAGAAGAAATGGCAGAAGAAAGAGGGTGAAAGAAAGGATCCACCAAGTGTGGGACTCACATTTAAGTTTAACCGGTTTTTTTAGTTAGTTTTTAGGGCTAAGGACCAAAATGATACTATTTTTATATACATTAAGGACTACTTGGATAATGTGATATATATAAAGAACCAAAATAATTCAACCCCTTTAGATGAAGGACTATTTTGATCATTTTCTCAACATTTAGCCTTCAGTTATAGACTAATAATATGAAGTAACAATGAAACTATTGCACCCACCCCCCTCCCTCCCGCACCCGCACAAAATTAAATTCTTTAATTTAGATCTGTTTTGCTTCGTATCTGTACATATTCACTTCGCTTCATTGTCATCCCTACCAAAAATGTTATTCTTATAAGAAAATGAACGATGTTGATATTACATTAACACCAAAAATTAGCTAATAAGGTACTTTACCAATGCTATGTAGGAAATTCAATTTTTAAATCTCCAACCAATATAGGACCTTCTATTTTTGTATCAGGCGAAGGTGCACATTTCTAGGGGTAAAAAAATAGGTGTCTCAGTAATTCAAGGTCAACGTACAGCTAGGAGAAAATGGTCAAAAGCCCCCCAGTCTATGGTCGGATTTCCAACTACACACTCATACTTTACGGAGGTCCTACTACCCCCAGAACCATTTTATAAGGAAATAATTTTCACCCTAAAATGACATAGTACTCTGGTGTATTGTGGTGTAACACACACATGTCATGTCAGCGCCATGCCAACGCCATGTCAATGCCACCTAATAAATATAATAAATGAATTATTTTTCCTACTTTTTCTTTTTTTATTATATGCCCCATTAGAAACCCTCCATTATCATTAAGAACATCACCATTGTCAAACCCACTTCTCATCCATTGACATTTCGAGAAAAGACGGTAATTTTTTTTCCGACAAGAATAAAGTCTCTATGACCAATATCTTTATCTTATTCCCCACAATTTCTCTCAAAGTTTATTGCTACACATTTTACTCATGTTGGGGGCTTATGAAGGGATATACCAAAAGTAGTATATGGGCATGCCATAAATTTTCAACTCAATTTCTTTCTTTTCTTAATGTTGATGAAAGTAGCAAACCAAATTAAAACATTGAAATTAATCCAACTGAAAAAAAAATTATGACCCATTTCGAAAATACCCCAATTTGTGATTAAATTCAAGAATGTGAAATTAGAATTAATGTTTGAGAGAAGATCTTGTGAAGGTGTTGGAAATTGAAAAAATTGTGTTTGTTTGAAATGGGTTCCGGCAAAAAAATTGATTTTTAATTTTTTTTATTTTATTACTTTGATTTGGGAGTAATAACTAAATTTATTTAGAGGTTCTTTGATTATGGGTAAGAGACGGTTAATATATAGAATTCCTGAAAAATTTGTAAAGATTTGTGATGAAAAATAAAAATAAAGAAGAAGAAGAAGAAGTGGGGTGGGGCGTTGGGGTGGGGGTGAGATTATTTTGATTTAATTAGAAAGAGAGAAAGAAAAAGAAAAAGAAAAATAAAAATAAAAGCAGTCCTATTTACTCTTTTTTCACTCTCTCAAAGAGAGTGAAATGCACTTTCTCATCCAACTCAGCATTAAGGGTTTATTTATTCTCTTTTAAAACAATTTAGGGGGGAGGGGGTTGATAGGACCCCGTGAAGCTTAAGTGTGTAGTTGAAAATCCGATTATAGGTTGGGGGCATTTGGCCATTTTCTCTACAGCGGGATTAATCTAGGTTGATGTAACATCTAGCAATTTGATATAACTAAGAAGAAGCTTATAATTGGAAATAGTCTTTTTTTTTTTGAAAGAATTAAAATTTGGAAATTTGTCAAGTTAGGAAAAGTGAGTTTTTGGTCAACTTCAAACGACCATAACTCCTAACTCAGGATGAGTTAGGTGTAATTCCAGATATGGTTGGAAAGCTCTTGGAATGATCTTTCCAACGCCGCCAAGTTTGCGCGATTCCAAGTTTGTTTGAGCAAGTTATGCCCTTTGGAAGTTAGGCTGTTGGATTAAGGAAATGTCCAAAACCGGGATTTTTAAAGGGTATTTTAGTCTTTTCACTACCCTATTATTTTAATCCAATTTTAGGAGTTTAATAAGGGTCAAGACTGAACTTAGTCAGTTTTAGAAAATCACAATTTTCACGCTAGGGCTAAGGAGAAAGGAGAAGAGAAAAGAGGAAAAAGAAAAGGGCAATTTCATCAAGAACGTTGGTGTTTTCGCTAAGGATTTGCTTCGATCAGGTATGTGAGGCTCTCATAACGTTGGGATCGTTCTCCCACGTGCCAAGCATATTTATTTCAGTTTGGATTCGTCCTAAAAGCATATGAATATTGATGATCTTGATACCTAGTCTTAAATTCATATATTGTTATCGAATTTGCCTGAGTTGGGAAGTTTCTGAGTTCGTTACGTCGCATTATAGAGTCGTTTCGAGTTAGGTTCTTAGGTACCTTTGCTGGGTATCTGTATCTAAAAGTAATTTAAGAAAAAGAATCGAGTTTGGGTAAATTGGGGCTGAAAAACGAAGAAGAAATTTCGTCGGACGAAATTTGAAAGTGGTCGCGCGTTGCGCGCTTGGTCCCAGATTTTGAAAATTTCTACTTCGCGTCGCGGAGTTGACACGAGGTGTTCTGCCTCAAAAGACCTTTTCGAAACCAAAATTTAATTATGCCTCCGCGTCGCGAACCCACCTTTGTATTTTGATTTTCGATCTTTTCTCATTTTTAGCTATCTAAAATCATTCCTAAACAACATGAGATCTTTCCAATCACAAATCTTAATCCTTGAACCCATAATTCAATTCAAGGATCAGTTAAGAGCTAAGTCAAGATCAGTTAAGAGTCAAAGTCAAGAGTCAAGTTAAGATAAGTTCTTAAAGTTTTCAAAAAGGTCTTTCACAAATATTTTAACTTTGTTTTGAGACTTAAGTTTTGAGTTCAGTAAGGAGTAAAGTTGAAGTTCTTTTCTTCAAAGAAGCGTATGGGGACTAAGTATTTCCCAAAGAGATTTTAAATGTTTTTCACATTTAAATAAGAATGGAAACTGAGATTTCCAAAGAACTTTCAGGCTAGTTTTCAGAAAAGAGTAATAGCTTTCTAAATGAAGCAAGCAGGGAAACTGAGATTTCCAAGATAACATTTGAGCTAAGTTTTTGAGCACTAATCTCAAATCACAGAAGAAGTATGTTTTTAAAACATAAGAGCTAGTATATTTTGGGAGTAGTATTGAGCACCGATATGGGGGAGAGTTCAGACAACTCACAACCCCCTTAAACCATGTAGCTACCATGGGTAAAAGGGTCATACTTTTTAGATGAATCCTTTTCGCAATAGACTACTGTATCCATTAGGCAGTTCAGGTCTTATACCTTTGGCCGGGTATAGGATGCGCTGGCAGCGTGAGGAAGATCGTTGTATCATCACTATAGCTTTTAAGTGATGGTTGTCGGTTAGAGAAACTCCCACAGAAGTATTGTATTTTCATATACATCAATTTATTTGTATTTTTACATACATGTCAGAGTTATTTGTATCTTTGCATACATACAGAGTTGATATCATGTTTTCAAACAGCTTTTCTTTATATTGCAGTTGTTTTTAAACTGTTTTATATTGAAATGAGTTCAGTCAGGTTGAGTTGAGTTGAGCCAGGTAAGTTCTTCAGATTCTTTCTAGCCTTTGTTGTTTTAGCATTCCAACTCGCATACTCGTACATTCAATGTACTGATGCCAGTTGGCCTGCATCGTTTTATGATGCAGACACAAGTAACTAGGATCGGCATTCCGGCGCATCGTTGATCCAATGAGTAGTTCAGAGTCTGTTGGTGAGCCTCTTTGCATTCCAGAGGACTCCTATTTATTGTTTTCAGTTTTAGTATTAGTTCATTAGGATGTCGTGGGTCTGTCCCAACATCCATCTCAGTTGCTTAGAGGCTTCATAGACAGATAGACATTCAGTTGGTCAATTCAGTTGTCTTTACTTTTCATTTCATATGTTAAAGACTTGAGTCTGCCTTTATGGCTAGTTGAATGTTCCTTTATAACATTCTAGTTACTTCATGAATGTGTATGTGATGAGTTAAGTCTTCCGCTGAGTTAAGTAAGCCAGACCAAGGGTTTGCTTGAGGCCAACAATGGTCTTCGAGTGCCAGCCACGCCCAGGGTATAGGCTCGGAGCGTGACAGTTGATGGAAATAATTTAATGTCGAAAAATTATATTATATATATTTCACAAAATTCTATATTTATGATTGTATATGCTAAAATGATCCCCTTAGCACAACGAAGAATTTTAGCTTTAATTTTGTTGGCTTACCCCAGAGGCCACAACTTAATTACCTGCTACAAAAATAAAAGTTTTAAATTTTAATTTTATGTAAATAAAAATTTATAAGAATAAGAAGAGATAATTATTATCTCTAAGTTAATACTATAGCAAATTATTAATTTATTTTTAATAAGGAATTCCTTTTCATCCTTGAACAAAAATTATATCATAAAAAGAATATCATATCTTTCTTTCTTTATACGCATTCAAAATATTCATATCAATATTTTATCTATACTACAAGTAGTATATATAATTTATCTTAGGGAAAAGGGTTAAAAATATATATATACTTTCATTTATTAGCTAAGTTTCTCATTCGTTATATTATCTGGTTAAGAATACCTCTACAGGTTTGAAACTTAATTAACAAAAGGCTTAAGTCATCCACAATCCCTTAAAGTTGTCCGCATAATTTACTTAGACACCTCAATTAAGACTCGTACATATTAGACACTTTAATATTAATAAATATTTATCTATTGAACATAAAATGAGAACTAGCTTTAAAAATATTGTATATGTAATTCACACACATTATCTTGACAAAATCACTAATAGAATTATGAAAAGTGGCACATGGGCCCAAATTTTTAATTTTTAAAAATGAAAAATATTTTTCCAGCCTTTAATAACCTAGAAAATTAAATTAACAAAAAGAATAAAAAAAGAAAATCCTCCCCTCCCCTCCCCTCCCCACCCCACCTAACCCATTGCCCTTTCTTCTTCATCTTCTTCCATGTCACTCCACCATCTATTCCTCAGTGACAACAAAAAAGAAAATATCTCTCCCACCCCAGCTTTAATACCCCATCTAATCCTTTGCTCATTCTTTTTCTTCCCTTGTCGGCTGTCACCCATTATATTCAATACCTTCGGTGATTATTGAGATTTTTGTGAAAATAATCGATGTCATAAATTATTTCAAAATCGACGACGAAGAGAAGTCAAAATTTTATCAATTTTTTTATATCATTTTAATAAGTTTAATGAATGGTGATGATTGCTCTATCAAAGTTATTGAAAATAGAGATGCATGAATGTCCGTTAACATTTTAACATCAATGGCCCAATTTTTTTTTTCTTCTTGCTAATTCAATTAGCAGTTTGTTTATTGCGAATAATGAAAAAAAAAACAAAATAAAAGACAGAGAATTTGAAGTCTATAAAATGGTAGGTTGAGAAGAAGAAGACTGGTACATGGGTGTTGGGGTGGGGTTATTTTCTTTTGATGTGTTAAAAAGAACCAAAATAAGTTTTATCAGAAGCATCGTTGGCCTTTTCTTTTGATGTTCCTGTATTCGACGAATTAAATTAGTTTTAAGTTTTTTAATTAACGAATGCCAAGTGTCAAGAAAAAAGGTACGAATTTTTAAAATAAAATAAAATAAATCATTCACGTGCTCAGTAGCACTGAGTTACACTTATTTTGTCACATCGACATTTTGTGTTTAATAGGTACATGTTTTAAATAATTTAGGTGTTCAATAGGTACAAATCCTAGTTGAGGTGTCCTAGTGAATTATGCGAACAACTTTAAGGTGTCGTGGATGACTTAAGCCTTAACAAAATTATCCTTATTTTTGATAGTTTTCTATTTTTATTTTTTATTTAAGAAACTCATTTCATAACATTATCGTTTAAAAGAACATCTCATTCTTCAAGCTAATCCATGACTGCGATAAGAAAACAAATTATTTCTCGAGTTTCAACTTGTCGCAATTTGCTTTTTCAGGAAAAAAAAGTGAAGAACCCATACAAAATTTATAATCGGAAGCAATAACTAAGGATTTCAAGTTAACTAAGGATTGATTAAATTTTATAGTTATCGGAGGATTTCAAGTTAACCAAGGATTGATATATAAAATAATTAATAATAAAAGAAAAATCACTAAATCTTTTTATATATTTAATGAATTTCTAAATAATGAGAATTCCTGGTGAGGTGGCATGCCACATGACATTCACCTCACCCTCACGTCAGTCATATAGGATCATAATAGGCCATGATGGAAAACTATTAATAATAATGTTAATTTTGTTGTAAATAGGTGGATGTCCATGGGACCCACCTTTACTGTAGAAAGCTATCTTCTCCAAGTAATATTAGTACTCCCTAATGCCTATAAAAAGGCTTTGGAAATACTAAAGCAAACACACCAAACTATAGAGAAAAGGTTCCTATTACCTTTTGCTTTCCTCTTCCTCTTTCTTTGTTTTCACCATTTATTTTAATATGTTTTGCTTTTGTTTTATAACACATTTATTAGCACGAAGTTCTAACCACATTTTGATCTCTTACTCCAAAGATTTTTTTTATTTAATTTCTTCACTAAGAAAAAAAAGATATCATCATTGAGTAGTTTATAAATTTATGGATCTGGGTGATTAAAAGTAATATGTTTGATATAATATCATATTATATTCTTCACTAAAATTCATTTGTTCTTGATTTTTTTGGATAAATCTATAGTTACTTCTAATTTGCTATTTTCTTGAGGTGAGATGGAATTATTGGACTAATTGAACCATTGCTAGTAAGTTCTTTAACATGATTCTTGAAGTTGAAAAGGTCAATAATATATAATATGAATTTTAAGAATTTAATCAAATTGTTGTGTTGTTTCTTGTTCTTTTGATAATAGAGTATGATTCTTGAAGATCTTGATATTGTAATTTGCCACCATGAATAATTTATTGTTGCTTTTACATATTTTATACAAACACATTTTGTAAGATGAGAGTCAAGGTAAGTCAAGTTTGGATTTGATTTTTGATATGAGATTACTTTCTTTAGAACCACATAAAGGATTTGATTTTTATCATCAATATATTTATATTGCCACAATTAATAGATGTCTACATAAGATTCATATTGAATCACATACTTATCAATAAATTGGTGGAAATACTTCTTAATTTACAAAAAAGAATGGTATTATTGTTGAATTATTATGTCTTATTGAGATCTGATTGCATATTCTCCATTTTTGAAAATATCATATTATTTTTTCCTTATAAAGGTTATGTGGGTCATTGAAGGAAAGTTGCAATTATTAAAACAACTCCACTCCCTCCTTGTAAAGGAGTTGTACGACTGTGAAAAAGAAAAGGGAAAACTATAACTTGAAAAGAATTTGTCTTAGTATTATTTTCACTATAATATGAAGGAATCACTTTAAGCCTCTTGCTTTGAATTTTACATTGAATTTTTTCTATATGAATGACTTATTGTATTACATGTGTTATATAAAGATTGAATACATTAATTTGTTTTACCTCAACAATTTAAGATTTTGATTTGTGTAATTCTAACAATTTTATTTCAGAAGAGAATTGAAGTACAAAGAAACAAATTTATTTTGTTTCTATAACTAAACATAATATTCTTTTAAAGGCTCATGGGTGAGTCATGTTACATCTTGGCTTATTACCTCATTGGTTAAGGATAAAATGATGAATTCAAGTTTCATCGAATCAAGAGGGTAAGATGTTGAATTTAAGTCCTAATGCACCATAGTGATGACATAATTATGACTGAGCAAACTAATGTGCTCTTGATGAAAATTATAAAATACATGATTTTGCTCAATTCTCAAAAATGAATGTTGTAGCAGTACATGATAAATCTAAAAGATGACTATTGAGATTGTATAATGAATGTGGGTGTGACAAAAGACAAAATAATAATAGTCATCATTGTGTGAAAAAAGTGAAGAACACTGTAATTTTTTCAAATAGTCCTTCAAAATATGAAGGTAATTTTTGTTATCAAAATGATATGAAAGGTCATTTGCAACATGTTTGTTATGAGACCTAATAACTTGATAAGCTTATAAATTGCCCATCAAAGAAAAGGATGAAAAGTGGCACATCAAAAGTGATGTCGAGGTATGTCATATGAATATGATAAATTTCAAAGCATGTCAATAAGCTTCTAGTGAAAGGAATAATTATGAAGCATGTATATATGATTATGGTCAATCCCTTGAAGAGAATGTGACTTGTGATAAGTATCATGAAAAGTTGACCATTCTTGAAAGTGATTGTATCAAGAGATGATGAAATTTATATATAAAGACATGCTCATGTATGATTTAATAAATACCACAACTCACCCCTATGGGAGGTTAGAGAGAAATAGAGAAATTTTATGTTGGAATAAATGGTCATTGGTCAAGTACTTTTAGTACATCACAAATATTGTGATACATTTTTTGATGAACTATCAAAATGACAAAAGAAGGAAATAATTCTTGACCACGAAAATTTGTCATTGATTATGTATCTCTTTACGTCAAAAATATTTTACCTAATATTAAACAAAAGGGAGGAGATACTAATGACAAAAATAAATCAAGAAACAACTTTTGCTTGTAATGATTTTGACCATGACAATAATAATATAAATTTCTCCTTGAAAGAGATGTTTACCACACAAATAATGTTATGAAATATGTGGTATTATCCAATGTTAATTGTGAGCTTTGGTGAGCTAATTTGATACTATCCAAAGAAAATAAAATTGCTCATGGTATTGAAATTGTAGTAAGTCTCAAAAGAAACTTTTTAAGTTTCAAAGGAATAGTCAATGAAAAAAAATTATATTGAGACTACGAATTATGAGAAGATTTAAGATTTTCATATCACTACAATCAAAGTGGGTTATAAATACTTTTGTGTAAGATAACCCATTTCTCATATTGTTTGTGGTACATAAATATGAGCATGATGATGGAATCACATGTAGAAGTAAACTAGAGATTTACTGAAATAAATATTAGTTGGCATGACCGATTGATCATCCCGGTTCAAATATGATGTGAAAATAATTGAGAATTCGTGTGGTTATATATTGAAGAAATAATAAATTCTTCAAAAATTCTCTTGTGTTGTTTGTTATCATGATAAAATTATCATTGTATCAGCTAATGTTGGAATTGTATCCCCTGAATTTTGAAATGTATAAAGAAGGTGAATATGTGCCCGTTCACCCGCCATGTGGACCATTTATTATTAAATGATTTTAATAGATGCATCTATGGTATGGTCACATGTGCTTTATTATCAACCTACAATTTGATTTTTGCAAAGATTATTTGCTTGAATTGTTAAATCAACAGCACATTTCAAATTATAAAATTATAATGATGATATTGGTTTATATTCAAGTGGTTTAAGCAAAAAATATATGCCTCCAATTATAGCTAAACCATTGGTTATGAGAACAAAAACTCTCAAAAAGAAATTTGGCATTAGATGTGTTATTTAAAATATAGCAACACTTGTACATATCAAGCCAACAAGGTTCCCCTATCATGATTGGTTCAGGGTCAAGAACCAAAATAATTCTCATCTAGAAATTTAAATGTGCGGTATATTATTCAATTGCTCCACCATTATGCAATGCACAAAGATGAGTCCCCAAATAAGATTGGGTAAATGTTAGATTCTCTAACATAGGGGGAAAGATGATAAACAACTGAAAAAATAAGTTATAAATAATGAATTGTCATTGGTATGGTCCTCGTTGAAAAGATAATTTAAGTCAATTGTTAGCCGTATTTGTTGGCCCTATGTTATAATCCAGTTATAAATGCTCCAAAGAAAAGTCTTTGAAAGACATAATTTATGGTATGCTTGAAGCGTAATAGATAAATCGATTTGAAAGATAAAATATCCTAAAGAACAAAAAGAAGAGGAGCAAATGATCAAGATGGTCATAATAATGAGGCAAATGCTTTAGAAATAGCACCATGACATAACACTTTATAAAACCTTGGCAAAGGTTCAGGTACCTGAAAATGATGAAAAATAAAGAGAGCTCGACAAGTTATGTCATATTAGAATCGATATCAAATAACCATCGACGGTATCTTTATTATAATATAGCGCTCAAAATTATAAATGTAATGAGAATCTTGAGTTTAAATTTGTCAAATGGTATGAACAAATCAATAATTGGCCAATAAAATATGCAACTCCAGTATATTTTGTTTCACTTAAAAATAGATATTCTGGACTTAAGGTCCATATACCAAGATATAATGTCAGTAGGGTACAAATTAATTATTATGCGACAAGTGAAACGGTAAAATATAAAGTACGGCTTGTGTCTTGGGATATAAAGATTTTTCGATAAGTTCTAACATTGTTATATGGAGATGTGTTCTCCTATGGTGGATACAATGAAATTTCTTTCAGTCTGACAATATATGAAAAACTTGAATGTGTATAATGAGTATTATCATGTCTAGCTACACAGTAAATATTATATGAAAATCCCTGAAGGATTTAAAAGGTTCAAAAGCGATTCCATTGAATAGTATCCCAATGGATGTGAGATCGCTTAACATAAAGATCAATTTTGATTCCATTAAAATGATTAGAAAGTACCATGTCATAGGCAATTGGTGCACTTATGTATCCTGCGATTATTAGTTATGTTATAATAATTTTATTAATGTGCATGCAAATATAGCATTATTTTTATCGATAGAGATATCAAAGTGAATCAAATATCATATATATATATAAGAGAACCTTAGGCCTGCCTACGTGGCGCCACCACAAACCAAAATTCACTTTTAATTTATTTATTTATAAAACTAGCCTTCCCCTTTCATGAAAAGTTGTGACATTTATGAAAAGTTGTGACTTTTATGAAAAGTTGAGACTTTTATGAAGAGTTGCGACTTTTATGAAAAGTTGTGACATTTATGAAAAGTTGTGACTTTTATGAAAAGTTGAGACTTTTATGAAGAGTTGCGACTTTTATGAAAAGTTGTGACTTTATGAAAAGTTGCAACTTCAATGAAAAGTTGCGACTTTTATGAAAAGTTGTGACTTTTATGAAAGGTTGTGACCTTTCTGAAGGGTTACAACTTTTTCAAATAGTTGTAACATTTCTGATAAGGCACAATAAATATTTGTTCACACTACCATTTGTTGTCTATAAATAGAGGGATTTTCTCTCATTTTAAAACAACGAAAATTCTGAACTTCTTCTTCTTCTTATTCACAATTACATATTTGTGTACTTTACTCATGTTGAGTGGCTCAGTGACACCATTGCTTATGTTTCAGATCCTGGTATGTATTTTTTACAGTCATTAATTTATGCTTATGTTATTAAGGATAAATGATAAGATGAAATAATTTTCATTTTCCTTTACATTATTAATCTTTTATGTAGGATAATATAGTGTTTTAGTTTAAGCGACTGATAAGTTTTAAGTATTATTTTATATATTTCATGATATTAAATTGCTGTGCGAAGTGCGGGTTATTTTACTAGTTGATTTATAAATTTATTTATTCTAACCAATCTTGTCAAAGTTTATTGGTTATGAAACTGCAGGAAATCATTTGGCTTATACCAAGTTTGATTTCAAAAGAGATGTATGTTTTCGTGTCGAAATACTGTCATATCGTATTATCCTACAAGACTGTCAATATTATTATCATGAAAGTCTTTGTTATTTGGATATTGCTACAAACAAGTCAAATGAGCAATTTCTCTACGCCGATGAGGTCACAAACTAAGTGATTGTCAAAAATGTATTTGGATGAACTCAGCATATCCAACAGACAAGAAAACGATGAATCAAGATAAGCTCAAGGATGCAACATCTTTATGAATGTGATTTGATCACAAAGACACAATCAATATCAATATTTGAAAAACCAAGTATAAGATTGGGAGACATCCTTTACAAGAATTAAATGATGTTTTAATCAAGGGGATAAAATACGCGCTGCACTCTTTTTTCCTTAACCAAGGTTTTGTCCCACTGGGTTTTCCTGGTAAGATTTTTAATGAGGCAACTCTCAAAGCGTATTACAAAGATATGCATACTCTTTTTTTCTTCACTAGAACTTTTTCCCATATGATTTTTCCTAGTAAGGTTTTAACGTGACACATTATCTATTGAGGAGCTCCAACGAGTAGTAAATACATCATATAGTGGATACAAATTACACAGTTCTCTGGTTAAACTTGAAATCGAGAAGGCAACTTAGAAGCAGCTCCGCAAGCAAGTTCCTATAAGCAGCTTACAAACAGGTTCCTATAATCAAATTACAAACAGCTCCGCAAGTAGGTTCTTATAAGCAGCTTACAAAAGCAGATCCTTACAAACAGTTTACAAGTAGCTCTTCAAGTAGGTTCCTACAATCAACTTATAAGTATCTTCCTTCAAGAAGCTTGAAATAAGTCAACAAACAATGTGTATTACAAATAATTATGTATATTTTCTTTCGTTCTTTGTACATGAACATCCAAGGAGGAGTGTTGTAAATAGGTGGATGTCCATGTGACCCACCTTTACTATAGAAATCTATCTTCTCCAAGTAATATTAGTACTCCCTAATGCCTATAAAAAGGCTTTGGAATACTAAAGCAAACACACCAAGAGAAAAAGTTCCTATTACTCTGTGCTTTCCTCTTCCTCTTTCTTTGATTTCACCATTTATTTTAATATGTTTTTCTTTTATCTTATACCAAAATTTGTTAAGTTTCAAAATAGTAGGAGTATTTTTAGTCGGATAGTATAACAAAGGACAAATTTTAGTTAATAAATGAAAGTGTAGAGGTATTTTTGATCTTTTTCCTTTATTTCAATTTCACTCCTTATTATTATAGTATAAACTTCTTATATTTAAGAACCATGTATTTTAATGGTAGAAATATAATTTATGAGCAAATTAGATTATCACCGTTGTACTGATGACAGTGCCTCTTACCACTATCTTTGTAAGTCCTAAGACACGCCTGCTCCACAACCCTGATCACATGACTCACAACCTGGAAGAGGTAGACCCCGTTAATATAAGATGCTCTAACGCCAACCGAAGTGGCAAGGCCAAACCTGACTCAACTCTCGATCTGAAGGAAACAATGTGGGCTAAGCCCCGTCTACTCAAGAAATCCCAACACATAGTCAGAAATAAACAATGAACCTTGCTGGGGACAACTCAATCCAACTCTGCTCTGAAAAGCATCCGCTGCACCAAGAACTTCACCCGCTTGTGGTAAACCATAGAAGAAACTCAGATCTCCTACAACTGAATAACGAGGAACCGAGGTAGTCAATTTCCCCCAGACTCTTTGAATATCGAAGAATGCATCTGAGCTCAAGGTCCATGCTCGATTGAGGGTTTTTAATTCGACCACGTGCTGAAACTCTGGTAGGATATGCTGATACTCCATCTACGTCTATCGAATATTTCGTGCTATCCATCTAGGAGAGAGTAGAATCCAAAAACCTCTGCATTTAGATTCAACTACTATCAACAAGAGACCTAGTTATGCTAGAGTCAAAGTACAAATAGACTTATTAGGTGATTTACCTAAATTTGTTGAGTTAGAGGTTGTCAATGAGGTTTCAACAACATCAATTGAGAAAGTAAAGGTACAGTATGATATGGTACCTAAGTACTGTAAAGAGTGCAAGCTACAAAAACATGCGGAACAAGAATATCGAATTTTGCATCCAAAATTGAGGAGATTTTTGGAGGACAATGAAAAAGGGAAAGAAATAGAAGAGGAATTTTTGACCAAAGTAAGCCATTATTAAAATTAATTTACCAAAATAATACATTTTTTTGAAATTTTACAAAATTAGTATAAACGTAGTTCACAGTAATGTTTTAGGTTATATTTTATTAAAAAAGATTCAATAACAAAAAGATAAAAATCTGACAGATTAAACAGACATAAAACGTTATTGTCAGTAATGTTTTATAATTCGTTACTCTGAGGCACGTTTTACAGCTAAAACGTGACTCACAGTAACGTTTTTCTGGAATGACTGAAAATTAAAAAAACAATCTCGTACATGCCTCATTCAACTTTATTAAACTTTCCACTATTAAAATGAATCTATATATTTTACACATATATATTCACATATATAATTTTCTCTTTTCTTCTCTTTTCATACATAGATAATACTTTTGCAAGAAAAACAAGTTGTGAGGAGGCTTTACTACAATATCAATTAATTCCTTTGTCTCTTCTATTATGATGTAGCCATCATATTTTTTTTAATAATTGATTTGCTTACTTATTACATCAATTTTAATTCAATATCTTCTTTATTGATAGTCTAATATTTAATAATGATAAGAAATCGATTGGTCTAATATTTGAAAGGGATGCTATCTTAGGCTTGAATTAAGAAGATCTGTCATATGCTTTATTTACAAATTTTGAAATTGAAATGATACAAGACAAGCTCCAATTTGTGTAAAGTCATCCTCACTTTTTTTTCCCTTTTGTTTAAAAAAAGTATTGTCTATGTGAAAAGAGAAAGAAAAGAGAAAATCATATATATTTCAAATGAAGGTATGTACAAAATATATCTATCCATTTTAATAGTGAAAATTTGAATAATGAATGAGAGATGTAGAAGATTGGATTTCAATTTTCACCATTGATAAACGTTACTGTGAGTCACATTTTAGCTGTAAAACGTGCTTCAAAGTAACGAAATATAAAACGTTACTGACAATAACGTTTTATGTCTGTTTACTCTGTCAGATTTTTGTCTTTTTGTTAATAAATTTTTTTGAATAAAATATAACCTAAAACATTACTGTGAACTACGTTTATACTAGTTTTGTAAAATTTCAAAAAAACATATTATTTTTGGTAAATTTTTTATAATAGCTTACTTTGGTCAAAAATTCGTGTTATCACTGCTAACACTTATAATATATTAGCAGATCACAACATAGATAAGGAAGTTCAGCATTAAAGCAATATAGGATGTACAAAGGACATAAATAAGATAAATCAGTTAAGTACATTAAATGCAGATGAAGAGGAGATAAATATAGAAAAGATTCAAGAAAAGGAAACAGAAATCAAACTGAGGGCAAAAAAGCAGCAAATATTCAATCATGAGGAGATAAGTAATTCTTTTACAATACTGGACAAAGGAGCAGATGATAAGGGCAACAAAGTGAAAAGGCATGCACAGAAAAGGAATATAAAAATCTCACTACTTCTAATACACAATAGATAGTAGTAATCATGTCAGTGAGATTGAAATGAAGGAAGCATATGCAGATGGGAATGTGAACACTGAACATATCACAACTGATGAAGTGGAAGGTCCTACAGAGGAAAATACTGAAGGGATTATAAAGAGAGGAAAATACATATATGTACAGTTCAGAATGGTCTGACAGATCTCACATACAAGAGGGAGATGACAAATGTTATTGATCAGAGACCACTGAAAGTGGTCACAACAGCAGAAGATAGATTCCCACCTGACTTTATACAGAAGCAAGTGTGGAAAATTGAGAGAGATACTGGGCAGACAAATATGGTGGGGGGAGTGGCTGGTGCAGATCAGAAATCACATCCATTGAACAAGCTGCATGCTCTTGTGTCACACCAAGGCCAGTATAAGGACTCTGCAGATTCCAAACAAATTTTAGCATTAGAAAATAATGGAAAAGGAGCTGACTACACAGGAGAAGAAGATAAAGAAGAGGAAGACAACAATAACATTATCAATAAAGTAAGCAAGGAAGCAAGGCTATCTCCTAGAATTTTCCTAAATCCAAAAAAGGTAAAAGCAAGGGAGAAAGCTCAAGCAGTAGCATTCCAACAAGGATATATGCCAAAAGAGGGGTGAAAGCAGTACCTCAATGATAGTGAAAGTTTTTTTTGGAATATTAGATCAGTGAACACACAAAATGCTTTTCACGGAGTGCACATGAAATAGACATCATAAATTTGATATGATTGCTCTAATGGAACCATTTCAGAATATTAGACATATTCAAAGGTACAAAAAAAGGTTGGGGATGAGCTATGTGAATTATAATAGGAATGACCGAATTTGGGTTTTTATCAGAGAACATATCTAGGTGGGAATTGTTTCATACGCTGAATAGAAACTCTCCTTACATCTTACTTTAAAGGATGGTAATCAAGTGATCACAACAATCATATATGCTAAATGTAATGCTAATGAAAGGTTAAGACTTTGGGATGCAATTTTTTCCCTTAGCTACAATTTTTCATTGCCTTGGATTGTGGGTGGAGACTTCAATGTAATAATGGGGGTAGAGGAGAAGATTGGAGGTTTTCCTGTGTATCCTCAGGAATCTGAAGATTTTTCCTTCTGTATTAACTATTAGATCGAGAAAGATTTTGATAATTGACAAATAGAGGAACAGATGAAAGGAACCGATTGCGCGACATGTTCCTTTCAGACCGAATCCGACTGGGATAAGGAGAACGTCAATCACGCGAATTAGAAGTTATAAAGCAGTGGAGGGATTACTTTTTCGACAAGCAACCAGTACATAAAGTTTCCTTTTTATAAAGGAGTCCTACAAGGAAAAGGGAGCGCATAATAAGTCAAAGTGTAAACATAGGTATAAATCCTAAGAGAAGTAGGAAGCATGATCAAAGAAGGAAATAAGGGGCGTAAATAAAGAGTTCAAGAAGGAAATACATCAAAGTGAAGTCAAGAAAGAAAACGGAAGACAAGTTCGAGTTGAACAAGGAGTTGAGGATGCAACAAAGTCAAGTTCGAGTTGAACAAGACTTTGAGGAGGTTTAATCTATAAATAGGGCAATAACTTCTTCGAAGAAGTTTGCGCACTTACATAGAGAGAAGATCAAAACACGATCAAGAGTTTGAGAGAGTTTTGAGATTTACTTGGGGAGTGTTGCGAGTTTGTGAGGAAAGAATTGTAAGATTGTAGTTAAGAGTTTTGATTACAATCAAGTGTGTGTGTAGGATTCGTCTAACAAGTTTGAGAAACTTGACGGACGGCAGGAGACTTAAACATGGGGTTTTTTGTCTTGGGTAGCTAGGAATTAAAGTTTATAATTCCTTAGATTACCTAGGTGTGTAATCTTTGTATGTTGTTTGGAGTTGAGATAAATAATACAAAGCTGTGAACTAATTATTATTTTACGAAATTATTTACTAGAACTCACAAATAGTAAATAACAAGTAGTTAGTACGTGTTCCTTTACAAAATAAAGGGGGTCATAATTCCAACAATTGATATCAGAGCAGGTTATCTTAATCAAAAGTCTAATAAGTCAAGATTATAAAGATCACTATGAATTCTGCACCCCCTCTCAGGGATGGTCAAGGGCAACACATCTACAGACCACCATTATTTAATGGACAATACTACTCTTGGTGGAAGACAATGATGGAGGATTTCATCCAAGCCGAAGACTATGAACTATGGGTTAGAATCACTGATGGGCCTTTAATCCCTACCGTTAAGTATAATGAAGGAAACGATGTTCCAAAACCTAAAGAAAAATATGGAGAAGCTGACTATAAGATGCTGGGAAAAAATGCAAAGGCCAAATGCATACTTGTATGTGGACTAGGACCTGATGAATTTAATCGCATCTCAAGTTGTACCTCCGTGAAACAAATATGGGATACTCTACAGAATGCTCATGAAGGTACAACTCAAGTTCGAAAACTTAGAATTGCTAGGCTATGCTCCAAATATAAAGCCTTCAAGATGAAATCAGGTGAATCGCTTCAAGATATGATCAGTAGATTCACTACTATAGTAAACAAGCTAATCTCCTTGGGAAAAGTATACACCACTGAGGAACAAGTAGACAAAGTGCTTATGACCTTGCCTAGATCATGGGAAATAAAAGTTACTGCAATCAGAGAAGCCAAGGATTTAACCAATATGACTTTGGATGAACTGGTAGGTAACCTCAAGACATATGAGATGAATGTTGATAAAAGAGGTGAGAGAAACAAAGAAAAAAATCTTGGACTCAAAGCAATTGAAAGTGATGAATCAGATATAGATGATGAAGACTTAGAACTGATCAACAGAAACTTCAAGAAACTCTTCAAAAGGGGCATAAATTCTGAAAAAAGGTACCACCTATTAAAGAAAAGAATACAGAGAAACCATAAAGTGGAGGATGCTTCAAGTGTGGAAAAACTGATCATCAAATTAAGGATTGTCCTATGTGGGAGGTAGAATGGAAAAAAGAAAGAGCTGAAAAGGAGAAGAGGGAACTTTTAAACAAAAACAAAGAGAAGAAGCAAGCTATATATGCTGCATGGGGAACAGGTTCAGAGATGTATGAAGACGATGCTGATGACATTGCCTTGATGGCCATAGAAGAATCGGAACCTGAACATGATTCAGACTGTGTAGAAAATGAGGTAAACCTTTCTGATCTCAAAGATAAGTTAATAAATTTCACTAAGAAAAACATATCCTTTTTAATGCTTACATCTATAGACACAATTCAAGAACTAGTTAAACAAAAAATAAGATGCTTGCCTCCCTAACCAGTTTAAAATTTGAGTATATAGATCTTGAAAAACTCAATGCTGACTTGAAAGAGAAAAATAAGATTTTATCACAAAAAGTTCAGCAACTAGAGTCTTGGAATCTGTCCAATAAAATCGAAATCCTAAAACTCAAAGAAACAGGTAAGGACAAAATCTGTGATAAGTCAAAAGATGATCATGAAGTTAAAAGGCTCAGAAATGAATTATGTTCTGAGAGAGAAAAATCAACAAAAATAAGACTTGAACTAACTAGGACTAATTATGAGCTTGAACAAGCAAATAAATGGACAAAGTCATCTATATGATTGTATCACATCTAGGAAATAACCACCGAAATAAAAAAACTGGAATAGGCTTTGATCAGTCCAGAATTGATAACCCTTTGTTATACATCATCTGTGGTAATTCAGGTCACTCTAAGATAAATTTCCCTAAATACAGATTCACCATTAACAATAAAACAAAAGGCACCTATAAGACACCTCAAAGAAACATGTATACTCAAAAGAAATATAATCTACCTAAATGGATACATAGAGATCTTATTCATCCTTTTTATCAATACAAAGGACCCAAGCTAGTATGGGTTCCTAAATCTAACCTTTGAATTTGCAGGAAAAGTGAGAGGAAGAAAGCAACATTTTATATGAACAGTTGTTGCTTGAGACACATGATTGAAACTAGAAGAAATGCCTCTCACCTGTAGAAGAAAAGGATGGAATAGTAGTTTTTGTGGTGAAAATTCATTTTGGTCAAATCAAAGAAGTTGGAAAGTAGGCAAGACTAAAGAAATACTTTTAAAGGAACATGTTGGAACTTGGGGATGGTTAAAATCACATGAGTATCCCTCAGTGGCTAATGAACATTTCGCATACTGCCTTCTAATCATGAATTTTATGCTCAGTCTTGTACATTTAATTGTATGTCTCTATACCACTTTTAAAGCCAAGCTACTCATGCACGGCTTAGTAAAATTGGAGCAAACTTCAACATTTTTCAGAGATCTAAGGTATGTGCACTATAATTATTCATAATTAAATATAAAATCAATGCACATGTACCTGTTCTTTCCACCTGTCCCAAAAGATATATTCATGTCCTCAATACTACTAAACAAACATCTTCTTAAAAAGCCTATTTAAAGCCTTATCCTAGTGTTTCTCTACAACTCACACCCTTCTCTTCCATAAACTTCTTAACCAAGAAATCCTTTTTTTCTAAAATTGTGGAATAAAGTGTTCTTCAAGAAACATGTCTATGCTTGATTAATTACAATTTATGTTTCTTAATGACATTCTTGGAGATTCTAAGTGTGCTGGTCTATCTGATGCTATGGTTGAGATGACTTCGGTGGATGACGCCTCTACGTTGGTGGCTTATAAAATATAGGCTGTGGTGTAGAATGTAGGTTGTGCTGGTTGTTAGGGGGAATCTGTATTGGGTGTGTCTAAAATACTGAGGAAGTTTTGGAGGATGTACCTTGTGAGGGGGAATATTTTGGGGAACCTATAGTTGAACAAAGTTCACTTTTTAGGCTCAACTTGGGTGCATCTAGTGAGAGGGAAACAATGGGAGACCCCTCTGTCGAACTTAGTCCTTCTATTGGGATTTAGGGTTGATGTAAAAAATTGTTATAGTTGGTACTGCACCTGATAGTACTACGTCTAGGGAACAGATTGAGAGAACATGTTCCTCTTACTGACTCTATTGAATTTAAAGATGACTCTATTGAAATTAGAGTTGTTAACTTTGGGAAGCGGACAGTGCTCTTAGGTAAGGTGATTACTGATTTAGGGGGTTAGAGATAAGTGAACTATTGTTTCTCCGGAGGGCACATGATTGATTGAACAAGTTCCTTAAAAGTGGTACAAAACGAAAAAAAATAAGCTGAAATTGAAGTCATATGTGTCACGAACTAGAATGTCATGGACCAGCTGCATATGAACTATGATCCTGAACATGTAGGCCTGCTAAAGAAAAATAAAACACAAAGACTAAGGCTACCCTGAAAATTGAGAAGACTACTAATTTTGTTAATCCAAAAGATGCTTTTTGAGCTGCTTAAAGAGGACTTTTATTTACCCTCTCATGCCCGATCTTTTGCTATTGCCTAGCCACTCTAGCCTTTAACTTTCTAATTTTTTTCTCATCACAAGTTCTTGATTCTATCTTTAATTTTGATTACATTTGTGGTGTATATGCTTTTTGATTAATGCTAATGTTGGGTTTGAGTTTCAGGTTCATGTCTATCTCCAATGTTTGTGCAAATGCTTTGCTATAGCTAACTGAGTTCTTGATTTTTAAGTGTTTGTATAGGTGATAGCCCCAGTGGCCATGAGTATCGAATTTGCTTCTCTTAGTGTGGTGTATGCCTTTACGGTGTTTTATGATGTCAAAAGGGGGAAGTGCATGCTTGTGTAATATTTATAACCCAATTGGTCTACCTTGATCCTCTAATGTGTTTGCTTTGTGTGTTGTACTTTAAGAAACTGATATAACACAAATTGATCAATTCACACAAGATACAATGGTTTGTCATCTTTAAAAAGGGGGAATTTGTTAGATCGAGAAAGATTTTGATAATTGACAAATAGAGAAACAAATGAAAGGAACCGTTTGAGCGACATGTTTCTTTCAGACCGAATCCGACTGGGATAAGGAGAACGTCAACCACGCGAATTAGAAGTTATAAAGCAGTGGAGGGATTACTTTTTCGACAAACAACCAGTACATAAAGTTCCTTTTTTATAAAGGAGTCCTACAAGGAAAAGGGAGCGCATAATAAGTCAAAGTGTAAACATAGGTATAAATCCTAAGAGAAGTAGGAAGCATGATCAAAGAAGGAAATAAAGGGGCGTAAATAAAGAGTTCAAGAAGGAAATAAATCAAAGTGAAGTCAAGAAAGAAAACTGAAGACAAGTTCGAGTTGAACAAGGAGTTGATAATGCAGCAAAGTCAAGTTCGAGTTGAACAAGACTTTGAGGAGGTTTAATCTATAAATAGGGCAATAACTTCTTCGAAGAAGTTTGCGCACTTACATATATAGAGAGAAGATCAAAACACGATCAAGAGTTTGAGAGAGTTTTGAGATTTACTTGGGGAGTGTTGCGAGTTTGTGAGGAAAAAGTTGTAAGATTGTAGTTAAGAGTTTTGATTACAATCAAGTGTGTGTGTAGGATTCGTCTAACAAGTTTGAGAAATTTGACAGACGGCAGAAGACTTAAACATGGGTTTTTTTTGTCTTGGGTAGCTAGGAATTAGAATTTATAATTCCTTAGATTACCTAGGTGTGTAATCTTTGTGTTGTTTGGAGTTGAGATAAATAATACAAAGCTGTGAACTAATTATTATTTTACGAAATTATTTACTAGAACTCACAAACAGTAAAGAACAAGTAGTTAGTACATGTTCCTTTTCAGAATAAAAGGGGTCATAATTCCAACATTAACTCTTGTGATCTTTCTGATATCAACTTTTCTGGGAGTCCTTTTACTTGGTGGAATGATAGAGTAAATGGTGAATGTATTTTCAAAAGGCTGGAAAGAGTGGTGGTGAACCAAAGGTTTTCTAATTTATATAGTGATACAAATTTGCAAAGTCTAGCCAGACCCTGTTCCATTGTTATTAACTTGTGGGAATAGCAATCAGAATATTGTTAAACCCTTCAGGTTCCTGAAGTTTTGGACAGAAAGTGAAGACTTTAGAGATGTGGTGCTACAAAATTAGGTTTCTGATGATGTGGAGGATATATTTTTACAACTCAAGTTGAAGAAGAAAAGGACTAAGCAGGCACTATCAAAGTGGAGCAAGGAGAAATTTGGAGACATATTCAATCAATTGGCCATTAGAGAGGAAATTGTGAGAATTAAAGAAGAGTTTTTTTGAAAAATGTCCATCTCCAGAAAATAGAGTTGTATTACAGCAGGCACAAGCCGAATTAAAGATCTATATTCACTATGAAGAAGAGTATTAGAGTCAGTAAGCTAGGATGATGGTTTGGGGAAGGAGATAGAAATACTAGATTTTTTCATTGTCCGGTAAAAGAAAGAAGAAAGAGGCTGAATATTAACAAAATGATGAAAGCAGATGGTTCATAGGCTGTGGGTGAAGAGGTTGCAAAAGAGGTTGTGTGCTTTTTTTTAAAGATAAGTTCACTGGGGGAGCTACTAATTTTGGGTTGTCCTTGTTATAGTGTATACATCCTCAAGTAGAACAAGATGAACATGATAGGCTGAATGCATAACCAAAAGAAGAAGAGATAAGGAAGTTGTATTTGAGCTTAATGCTGAGAGTGCTTGTGGACTCGATGGGTTTATTGTTGCTTTTATCAAACTTGTTGGGATATTGTTGGTTCAAATATTTTGAAAGTGGTTTATGCTTTCTTTCAGGTTACTCACTGCCTAAGTCTATTACTCATACAAATTTTGTCCTATTACCTAAAAAAGATATTAATCAATCTTTTTCTGATGTTAGGACAATTAGTTTGAACAATTGTATTAATAAAATCATTTCCAAACTTATACATGATAGGTTGGAAGGGATACTACCAAAACTAATATCTCCTAACCAATCAAGTTTGTGAAAGGAAGAAATATCACTGAAAATGTGCTATTGGCACAAGAAATAATCTCAGAGATCAGAAAAAAGGGGGAAACCTGCTAATGTGGTCATCAAGTTAGACATGGCTAAAGCTTATGATAGGGTGGATTGGAAGTTTTTTTCTAAAGTCTTGAAAAAAATAGGCTTTGATAATAGGATGTTGGATATGATTTGGAGGCTGGTAGCCAATAATTGGTATTCTGTAGTTGTTAATGGGCATGCTCATGGATTTTTTCACTCCACTAGAGGGGTAAAGCAAGAGGAATCTTTATCTCCTGCTCTTTTAATATTATCAGCATAAGTATTAACTAAGGCTCTTAACCATATATTTTACAACTATGAGCTTAAGAGCTTTTGTTTACCCAAATTGAGTGATCAACTAAATCATCTTGCTTATGCAGATGATACCATCATATTCACATCTGCTGACAAAAAATCTCTCCAATTAATCATGGAAACTCTTCAGTTGTATGAAGCTCAATCAGGACAACTTATTAATAAAGGAAAGTGTTTATTTTACATGTTCAACAAGACTGTACATGCCATAGTTCAAGAAACTACTAGATTTATAAGAGGAAGCTTTTCATTGACTTATCTTGGCCATTCGATTGGGCATGCTAAGAAGAAAAAGGTCCATTATTCAGAGCTAATCAAGAAAATTCAAAGCATCTTGCAGGTATGGAATGGAAGGTTGCTATCTTTTGGAGGAAAACCAGTGTTGATTAATCATGTATTACAAAGTATTCCTATATACTTCCTTTCTGCTATTTGTCCACCAAATGTTTTATACATGATATACATAGGATTTTTGCTAAATTCCTATGGAATTCCAAGGAGGAGGGAAGGGCTAAACACTGGATTGCTTGGAATGACATATGTTTACCAAAGGAGGAAAGGCGGAAGGGGGGGGGGGGTTGGTTTTAAATCTCTATTTGATGTGTCAAAACCAATCTTTGCTAAATTATGGTGAAATTTTAGAACAACCAACACATTATGGTTTAACTTTATGTGGAACAATCACTACAAAAGACATAGACCACAAGTGGTAGAATGGAGAGGGGGATCTCAAGTATGGAAACTAATGCTACAAGCTAGAGATTTCATGGACCAAGAGATCTGGTGGGAACCAGAAATGGTTAGTGCAATGTTTGATAATGAGGAAATACATAATTACCCCATGGAACTTATACCCTTTTTTTAAGTAGACACCTTAAGTTTGCGGGGGTCCTATTACCCCACGAAACCATCCAAAAGCACAATAAATACATCATTTTGACCCGTTTCAAACCCATCAGTTTTGTCACACAGGTTGGGCGCGTCAAGGAATAAAAAAACAACATCCAACCAATGTTAAAACGCCATGTGGCATTCCCAATTTGAATTAGCTTCTTCATTAAATAGATCACCTTCCCAAAATTCTCCATTGTTAGCCATTGGAGATCTGCAATTTCTCATTTTAATTACTTTTTTTTTGTTTAAAATCTGTGAAATCAATTTCATGTGATTAGGTTTTGAGGGAGAGATGTCAAATGCAAGACAAACAAAATACGCATCAAACAATGTAAAATAAACTAACGACTAATCACTACAAAATTGACTTACAAGGTAAAATAAACTTTTTTTCAAAGATTTTTCAAATAACTAACCTATGAGCCTTCACTTCTTCGTTCCGACACCACTATTCAACAAATTTCAACCAGCAATGTTACCAACTAGCTTCGCCTCATGAAGTTTCTTAGGGTTTTGATCGGTTGAAGAGAGAGAGACGAGGGTAGGTGAAAGTGAAATGGGTTGGAAATTTCTTAGGGTTTGGGTTATGGGTTAAAAAATGAATGTGTTAGGATAAAACTCGGCCTTTGTTAAATGGGTTGGAGGTGTGGCACACGCTCTTGGATTGAGAGCACTGATGGTGAAAAAATGATGTATTTGTTGTGCTTTTGGATGGTTTCGTGGGGTAATAGGACCCCCGTAAAGTTAGGGTGTCTTCTTAAAAAAAAGGTATAAGTTCCATGGGGTAATTATGTATTTCCTCTTTGATAATTGGACATAGTTGGGGCACTGCACTACTACTTTCCTATTAACCATGATCATGGTCAACTAGAAGAGGTGCAACAACTAATGCGTGTGGAGGGATGGAATAACACTTTGCTACATGAGAATTTGTCAGAAGAAGTTAGTAATCACATTACTTCAAATTTGGGCAGAATACTAAGATTTGATGAAAGAGACAAGCTATGGTGAATGCCTACCGGTACATGTAAATTCTCTGTTGGTAGTGTTTGGGATTTATTGAGAATGAAAAATGATAGGTTTGATAAGATTATGTATATATGGGAGAAAAGATTTCCTTTTAAAATCTTTTTTTTTGTTATGGAGACTGTGGCATATGAGAATTCCAATAGGAGAGGTGCGGTTGAGAATGAGAATTATCAACTTTGTCAAGTGTTGTATTTGCAACACCAATGCAGAGGAGACATGTGATAATCTTTTTATTTAGTGCCCCACAACATACTGTTTATGGAGACACTCTACAGAGGCTACAAGTATTCAAGGTCCAATGGTTCAACTAAGACCTGTGATAAAATTATGGTGGGAAGCTGATTGTGGAAGTAAGTTGAAACCCATGTTACATGTTGTTCCCATTTTCATTATTTGGCAAAGATGAAAGAGAAGGAATATTGTTAAGCATGAAGGGTATATGTCTACTCATAACATGATTAGGGAGATTAACAATTCTTTGTATCTCTTTGCCAAAAGTAGATATCCATGGCTGAAAAACCTTCCTAATACAAGGCCTCTAATAGTCAAATTACTGGAAGAATACTCACCACTAGTATACTGTAGAGTTGTGTATTGGGTGCATGCTCTCTTGGGAAGATATAAATGCAATATTGATGGCACCAGTAAAGGGAATCATGGGCCTAGTTCTACAACCTTTTGTATTTGAAATGGGGAAGGCAACTTAATCTTTGCAGAAGCTAGTACTATTAAAGCATGTTATGCTATAGTTGCACAAGTGAAGGCATTCAAGGCAGGATTGAAGTACTGTATAGAGAATGACTTGCTACCTATAATTATGGAAACTGATTCATTGATCAGTAAAGAGGTACTGGATGGAGTATGGGAAATTCTATGATCAATCTTAGTCGATATACAATGCATAAAATTATGGATGGAGCAAGAAGAGGTGAGGTGGTTTACACATACAAGGAAGGAAACAGATTGGCAGATTACTTAGCTAACCACATTGTTCATTTTGCAGGTACCAATGTCAATAAATTTAATAACATACACGAACTACCACAACTAGCAAGGAAAATCTTAGTGATAGAACAAAGAAAAATCTCAAATATACGGACTAAGAAGATGCAAAACAAGGGATTCAATACACAACTAAGGAATCAAGGATTAAAGTGACAAGTCAACATGAATCAGAAAATCAGATGCAAATATAAGAGAGACGGTAACAACAAAAAATGATCCACACTTTGATTGCTGGTTATTTATAGCAAAAGAGGGAACAACTAGGGGTCAGTTAAGTCGAAAATACCTCTTGGAGATGGATCTCTTCATAGTTGTATCAGATCTTCGGAGCTCATTCTATGTAGAGGGAAAGATTCAAGAGTATTTATCACCTCAGCTGATTCTTGTCGAAGTTTTTGTTGGGTCATGGCTACAAGCTCCTAGATTTGTTGTTTGAACCCATTTTGAGCGGAAGAGGTCTTCAAAGAGGTCGATTCCATGGCCCTTTTGAGAAGTTAAGTGTATATGTAGAACTCACTCAAACTCAACAATACTGGTTCAACAACAATTGAAGAATTTTAGAGCAATTTCGGAGGAACATTGATGTGATTTTCGAAAGAAGTGTTCTTGGACCTCTTCTTTCGATTACTTTCCTTTTTTTTTTTAGCTTTTTTGTTGTTTGAAGATAGACCCGGGTCACTTTTGGGCGTGGGTAAAAATAGTTTTTAAAGTAATAAATGGGCTATGCCCAATTTTGATTTAAAAAGAGAGAGTAGATTCCAAAGAAGCAGCTTTAGAGGTTAATCAAAGCGAAAACACAAGATAAGGAGCCAAGAACATAATTTCCTAAGAATGCCCTATAGCCTCCTGAAGATAGGATATAGACATCTCCGCACCGATCTGCAAGACTCTACTAGACATTTTCCCTCATACCAACAATGCCAGTCAATCTAGAGCTCTGATACCAACTTGTTGCAATTCGATTCCTTGAGTTATGATGACACATATTATAAGTAAGTCAACCCGTAACCCATAATAATAAGTAATGAGTATGAGGATAGAAACAAGCGAAAACAATAATTTAAACAACAGAACAAGATAAAAGTGGAAGCAAACCCAAACTATATATAAAGGATCTCTTACAGAACCTGGAAGTCACAAGTACAGAGTTATTCTAACAAAAGAATCTAAGTACCAAAGTGGACCAAAAGCAAAGCTTGTCTCTAAATACAAAAGACTAGCTATACAATATACAAAAGGAGACAGAAAAGTCCAGAACACCAAGTGCTCTCCCTCGCCTTCGATCCACAACAATGATAGATGGCACATGAAACAGATGCAGAGTATAATATGAGTTCCAAAACAATGATACTCAGTAGACATCATAGGCTGATTGAACAAGAAATGTAAAGACAATATGAAGATATAATCTAGACACAAACAAGGGTCAAAGTGGAATTTAAAGAAAAGCATACAAGCGTACCAGAAATAAGGACTAAGTACAACTAAAATAAACCTAACTGGACCCATAAGCCCAGAAGATACACTCATGCACAAGTTTAAATAAAACCCAAACGGACCCCCATAAGCTCGATAGGTACACATAATAGCTAACTACTAAGACCGAAGCAGGGTTAATCTAGGCCTAAGAAGCGAACGCCTCTAACAACTAACAACTTCGAACCACAAGTACCCAATAATGGGGCCGCCCAGCTAGCTACAGTAAAATCCAAGGGTGTCAGCCTCCCAGCTAGCAAGAGTAAACTCGAAGGCGTCAACAAAACAAAATAGGGTCCTTCAGCCAGCCAGTAAACTCCTAGGGACGTCAGCCTCCAAGATAGCAAAAGTAAAACCAGGGGCGTCAATAATACCAGGTCGTTGCCCTAAGTAACAAATCAAGGCCACCCAACCAACGAGTAAACTCTCAGGGGCATCAGCCACCCAGCTAGCAAGAGTAAATCGGGGAGCGTGTCGAATCCGAAGAGGATCTCATCGCAACCAATAATAATACCACTGTGGAATGACGTCCACTCACAAGCAAAACGCTTCATGCTTGAACCAACCTCAATCCCAAGTCGCCTAGAGAAGTGCCAAACCTCAATTCTCGCAACGGGGTCGTAGAAAGAGGAATAAATTATAGAAGGTCGTCAAAGCAGGGTCAACGAATAAACTGACTCAATTTATCAGACTCAAGTTTGCTACACTAGTCAACAAAGATCTAAGTCGTCCAAATCAACGTCGGAGATAAAACAAGGCCAAAAGGCTGTAAATACCACGAGTCTATGGCAAGCACTAGTCTAAACCTAGATTATTGTAACGACCCTCAAAATGAAGTAGGATAAAGTAGAGCCTCACATGGATTTTATGCATTAATAACTTGTTAAAATAATGAAGAATAGCCTGTTTAGTCAGTTTTAAAGAGTTTGGAAGTCAAACGTCAAGGGACGACCAAGACATTCGGAAACTAGTATTTTGCGTGTTGGTGTGTTCTAGTATGTTGTTCATGTTTCTATGTGTTACTTGGAGTCTAAAATCAGTGGAGGTGACCCTAGTGTCTTAATAAATGTTTTTAGGGTCAAAACGTTCGGGTACGACTCTCCGGGACCATCCTAAGGGTCCCCGAGGAGGACCCCAACCCTTGGCCAAACAAGCTGCCAAGATAACTTGAAGTTGTGTATGGAGGGACTGGCTTCGCGTCACGGTCCTGCTCCACCAATGGCCAAAAAGTGCCTCCGCGTCATGGAGACACCGCGGACTCTACTATCTCGAAATTTAATTTCCAGAAACTTGTGGGAACACCTCCGTGTCGCAGACTTGGTTCCCGATGAAATCTGTGAAAATAAAACTCAAGTTTGACTTGTTTAAATGGTCCAACTAAGTGAGGGGTAGTTTGGGTACTTTGGGGAATTATTATAAATGGTTATTCTACCTATTTTAGGGTATTTTAAATTGGTTAAAACCCCAAAATCTGGAATTAGACCCCATTCTTCAAATTGACCCTTCCCTCTCAAAATAGATTCTCTCAAAAACTCCATTGAAGACCTTGATGAAGCTCAAGCTAGAAGATGGGTTTCCAACTGATTTCTTCTTCAATTTCATGGGTTTTCAATAATTAAGTTATGGTAACTCTTGATTCTTGAATAACCTTTCATTAAAGGAGTTCTATCAAAGATTTTCAAAAGAGATTCAAAGACCAAAATTCCCAATTTTCAATCTAAACATGGGTCCCTTGTCAAACGATTTTCTAAATCATTCTATTGATGAATTAATGTGGAATTAAAGTTTTTAAGACAATTTTCAAAGGAATTCTTAAAGAACCCATGATCCCCAAATTCTCAAAAATTGGCCTATGATGTGGGTCTTTGTGAATATGATCTCTATTGGTGAAAT